>VYZS01099350.1:34888-64821 GCA_013400695.1 Neodrepanis coruscans | reverse complement strand
GGTTCATGAAAAACTCAACATGAGCCCCAGTAATGTTTGCTCATAGCCCGGAAAACCAGCCCTATCCTGGGCTGCGTCAAAAGGACCATGACCAGCAAGTTCTGGTGCCTGTTAGATAAGAAGGACATGGAACTGTTGAAGCAAATCCAGAGGAGGCCATGAANGTTTTTTACACTTCAGTATTAGCTTAACAGCTGAGTTTAATATGTAACATCACACTTTGAAAACAGCCTCTATTTAGAGTGTGGTGTAAGTACTGAGCTTGTTAAAATTTAGGTATTGTTTCTGTTGCTTATGATCAGCCTTCTTGTATGGATGTTCAAAACAGATTTCTTAGGCCGCTTGACCTCTGTGCTTGTATTCCACTCATCCTGTTGAGTCAGCCTTATTGAGAGGGCAAAGTTCAATTTCTTCCAGTTTAGGGAGGATAAAAAAACAAAGATGGTTTCTGCTTTTCATAATTATAATCCAAAAGCAATTGACTTCAAGAACAGATCTATTTATTTGGTTGTTTGAATATTGACAGTTTTATAGAAACATCAGAAGATGAAAAAAAACACACACTTGATGTGAATAGATATTGTGCTCAGCAAACAAACTTCTGGATGTTACTGATGAGATGATGTTTATTTATTTTTTAAGCTTTTTTATGGTTAAAGACCATAGATACATTTGTTTATGATTAGGTATTTTCAGAGCTTGTCTGAATCAGAGGTGCTTTTTCTCCTGTAGAAAGCTTTCTCCTCCTTTGAGGCAATAAACTGCATATGACGACATTGGCACAGTAAAAACCAGTGCCAAGGGATTTGGAGTCTTTAAAGCAGATATGTGGCAACAGTGTCATTTTGGCATGACCCCAACACTTATTTGGGTGGAATGGATGCCAACATTGAAATACATGCAATTCACAGAAACAACGTGCTTTAATCCTAGTTTGATCTATTTTTGATCCCTTGGGACTTCATCTGTATTTAATATTCAATCTCTGTAAGGGTAGCTGGCCTCTTGAGTTAGAATGCCCTTCTTCACCATGTCTTCTTTTTCTGTCTGGAATCTTCTTATGGACAGAATAAGAGAAGTTTGATTGTCCAGGACTTTCTGGGATCTACGAGCATGGTTATAGCTGCGTTGGTTACTGGTGTTCGGAAGTCCGTGACAAATGTCTGTGTGCTGTGTGGATGCAGGTACTATGTTTCTATATTAGAATTAAAATACTGCTGCTTTTGAAGGAAAGGACCGAACATTTCAAATCACAATTTTCAGGTCTTAAGTGGTTTTGTTTGTTTGTTTGTTTTTTTCCATTACTAGCTGACAAATGGTCGTTCCTCTTTTTATTGGAAAAAGTTCAGTGAGTGCAGAGCAGGATAGCATTTCACACTCATCCAAAAAGAGTTTATCTCAGGCTCTTCTACTTCGGGGTATTAATGTACAAGCAACCTCTTCTGGCGATGGCCAGGACCCTTCCTACATATTAATATGTCCAGGGACAAATTTATAGTGATATTTTAGCAAATCACCCTATTTCATTAGTTATGTAGGCGAGGCTGTATGTGGTGTGATAAGTTTAAGTCTTCAGATAGGATGGTGGTCTTGCAAGGTGAATGCAAGTGAAACTGTCTGCAAAATCTATATTTCAAATCTATAGCATCTTGTATACATTTATCTTGTCCCATAAAAAGATGCTATAACAGTAACCTGGGATGATAAGATTCTGTAAACCAAACAGGATTTACCCAGGATCTATTTAATCCAAACAGTAAGTAAAACTTCCTAACCCTCATTTTCAGCTTTTTTTTTTAAATAGCCCTTCCACCTCCACCCTCTCCTCCATTCTGAAAGCTAAAAGTAAGTCTAACTTGGACTGAGAACCGAGCTGATAAAAAAAGCATTGTGTGCTCCTTCAATTTCCTTGAAAAATGATAAATAATATTACATTAATTCAATAAGGTAGGTAAATTTATGGTATCCAAAGGACTGTGCTGCGAGGTCATAAATGTGCAAATAAATTGAAGCAACTGTGTATGCATGTAAATAAATTATTAAATCCATTCAAACTGCACACTTCTCCTACATCAGCTCTAATACTGCTATAACTAAGTTGATTCCTTGCACAGTGTAGCTGTAGATGCAGTTTCCAGAGTTTAACACAGGAAGTGGAGATGAGAAGATGAGAAGAGTGCTGAAGTGCAGTGTGGTTACCACTTAAAAAGGAGCTCCTGTCTTGTGTTCCATCTGAGGTGTTTAGTGGGCTTACAGGAACACTGGTTAGGGAAGCAATTTTAAGAGACCATGTGTCATGACTGCAGTGTCCTGTTGTTGTAAATGGTGACTTTAGTAGTGCTGAGGAAAGTAAAAGAAATTCCTTCAGGAAAAGCTTTTATGTTCGAAAACAGCTCTCTCTTACATGCTCTTCAAACATGTAACCTTTATGTGACTAAAATGTGATTGATTTTTCTCACTTCCACTGATTTTTTTTGTCAAGATACATATCAAATAGCTTTGATATATATTTACACACACACATGTATGTATATACAAGGAACTTAGAGAAGTATTTCATTAAGCCTTTTTGGTGATCTGAGCATTTACTAAGCTGTGATTATTTGTATTTTCCACTGTGGAAATGCTTAATCAAAGTGAAAATGCATGAGAGGCTTTTGAAAGTTGTAGTTTGTATTACTGTTGTGCTGATCATGGACTAGAAGAAAACTGTATTTGCACAGTCAGCACATTTTCTAAAATCAGCTGTATTTCTTTCTAGGAAGGTCTTTTTGCTTTCAGTCTGGGGTTTCATGAGCACAGTCAAGTCTGAAGGCTCCCTAATGCCTACAGTAGGGACAGGGGTGCAGGTTACCCCACTTGGTGGGAGCCAGCCTAGGTGCTCACAAAGCTTTCATTCCTGCTTGCAAATGCACCCAAGGCCAACAGAGACCTGTTTAGTCTCTTTATTGCTGGTTTAGTTTCCTATCATGTTAGTGAGTTGAATCAGCTCCTGGGGAAGGCAGGTTTGATCAGCATAAAAATAAGCATAAGGTAACTGGAAAGTGTTGGTGGGAAGGTGAAGAGAATGAGGCACCCTTGGTTTGGCTGTCTTCTGATGTTGGTTGATTCATTGTGACTCAAACCAGCAGAGTTAGGTTTCATTGGTTTTTCATTACCTGTAGAATTAGCTATGTATGTACAGGTCTGTCAAACCTGCCATCCTGTGACAGACTTGTTAATTTGGGTCCATCCCCATATGGATGGTGTGACACCCTGTGTACGTGAAATAAAGAGCTGTGCCATAGGTGCCAGGCACAGGGTTTGTCCCCTGCCACCCAGCCCAGGGGCCTGTCCTGCAGCTGGGCTGGATAATATCTGGGCAGCTTCAGATGATATCTGGGCACCGAGTAACAATGCCCAGACATTGCCGTGGCTTGGGGCTTCAGTCCAGTACATGGCCAAACTGCTGCACAGCCCCACTTGTCTGCCTCTGTCATTCTCTGGTGGAAGGTCTCCTATCTCCTGGGCGAGAAGTGGTGTTGCTATTTCTGCAGAGAGTTTCACTTACTCTGCTGGCAGTCTTCTGATTTTTAACCTCAGAGGCAAATCTAGTCTAATCAACCAAGTTTTTGAATCTCAAATACAAATTGAGAGTAGTTAGAAAGAAGGGAATTTTTCAAATACCACCATACACCTTATCCATTAGATTTTTTAAATTGAATTTGGTGTAAAAAAATGTGGTTATGCAGACCACTTACAAACAGCTGAGCCTGTGGCCTGTGGACCACTGATATATTGTGTTTGTAGCCCTCACTGGAGATTGAGCTGAAGCTTGAGCTGTCTCCAGTACCAGCCACATTTGGCCAGATTGTCTGAACTACCTTGATGAACTTGGAAAAACATTTGCCAGCATTTATCTTTATGGCTTTCAATTAGGAGAGTGTGGACGCTGTTCCCCTGTCCTTGGGCTCAGGACAGAGCAAGGACTTTGTGAGTCTTCTTCAGCACTGGGGCCAACCTGGTTTCCTCCTTATTTTTAGGCACAGAACCTCGAAAAATTTTGAGTGTGCAATCTTTCCTAGTTAAAACCAAACCTGATAATAAAATTGACAAATCTGAAGAGACAACCTGGAGCAGGGCATATTCCAGGTTTGATTTTCTTGCTGATCCTACAATAGAGGCTGAGCAGTTGGTTAACCCAGCGGGGGCTGAGGAACAGTACAATAGATTTTCACTTTTTTTCTTTCTCTTTGTTTGTATGTATTTCTTTTTATATTTTTTAAGACAAGACACTAACTTTTAAGTGTTTTGCAGAGGGGAGTTTTGTCTTGCTTAAGCACTTGATAAGGATCAGTTTTCAAGGTTTATGCAGTAAGACATTTAGTGATAGTGAACTCATCCTTAAAGGGTCAGTTACAGGAATTCAGCCTTCAACTGAACTTGTAATCTTGTTACTTTTAATTAGTAAAGGGGCTGATACTCTTTCTTGTTGTGGACCCATCTTCCTCCAGACTTTTCTTCTTCCCTTTGGCTTTTGCTGCTTATGAGATCCCACTGCATTTGATGGGACTCTAAGGCAAGCAGTTGCTGACTGCTGCAGCTGAGAGCCTGAGTAACAAAGCAATGTTTCTGTATTTTATGAAGGTGCCTGTCCACTGATGAGGATTTTCAATCCATTTGCAGCTGAGGAGATGGGAAAGGCAGCCCCAGCATGTCCTAGTCTGGCTGGCAGCATGCGAGTCACGAGTTTCAAAGCTGCTGCTCTCATTCCAGCTCTGCGTCCAGCAGCGGTGTTTATCAAATCTTCCTGACATACAGCACTGAGCAGATGTTCCCTTTTTTAGTATGAAGTGATGTTTCTGATGTGCTAGCTGAGATTAGGAAGGGGAAGGCTTATAAAGTTTTGTGCCTGAGTGAAGCACCTATTTATCAGCACAGAAGGGTTTCTGACAGGCAAAACTAGGGGGAGGAAAAAGCAAACCTCAAACCAAAAAATTCCTGTTTGTCTGCTTTTCACTGAGTGCCTGATGTTGCAAGCAGGATCCACATGCTTCAGTACTGGCCAAGGGTTAGAGGCAGTGACTACTAGCCTGTTCTTCCAGTGGGTTAGTCATGAATGGCAAGTCTGTCATGCAGCCCTGGGCCCAGTGATGATGTTAAAGCAGAAGATGATTGCATGGAAGTTGCTGTAGAGCTAAAAGCTGTACCATCTGGTACTCTGCCTCTCTGGGTCTGTCAAAAAGATATGTTTGAAAGGAAAGCATCTCTCTCTCTGACTCTCCAGATATTCATGCATCCATATGCACCAGCATCCAGAATTCATTTTTCCCTCTTTGAAGACCGAAATATGACCTGTAGGTAATCCAATTGACAAAAGCAAGGTGTCTTATTGAAAGAAGAGCCCTTTGTATGTAGTTGTAGTGAATTCCAAGTGCTGATGAAGCTGAGGGGACTACGTAGTAAGAACTTAATGAAATAATAGGGGTTGGCTGGGAAAGAAAACAAATTACAGAGATGTTTAGAAGAGTTGTGGAAAGGAGCTCATAGAGGTGGGGGAAGAGGCACAAGCAGAGCCCCTGTAAGTTCAGTGTGTCTTTTTATGTGAAGAAAAGCAAGTAGTTTGAGCCCAGATAAAAGAAATTAGATAAAAGGAAAAGTTTGGCTATGCTTTTACTTTGGAGTTTGATTGACCTATCAAAAATAATGCTAATGTTATTTATTAAAGGAAAATCTGTTAATTTGTTTGTAGGATTGTGCAATACTGTAATTGTTAGGAATGTTTGTGGACTGTCTATTAATTTCAATAAAAGCAATTAGAAAATTTTCTAAATTGCAATCAGTTAACACAAGGCACCTCTTGTCTATTCTATCTTGAGGTGCTGTCATTAGTCATGGGTGAGACTTCGGATATAAATTCTTTTCACTGCATGGTAGTGCCCCTTGGACAACCAATTTAGCACCATGCATTTTGGGACAAAAGGTGGCTGCATATTTAGTTCCAAATGGAAGTCAGTAGGGGTCAAGCACGTGACAGCTACTTGCAATGCTGAAAAACTGCCATGGGATATTTTTAATCATTCTGATTAAGAAAGAGAAAAACACCCAAAACCAAACAACAAAATCCATCTAAGCCAAAAATCTTACCCTTGCTCCCAGTCTAGTGTATGCCTTCTACAATCTGTTACTGTGTATTTGGGTACCTTTATCTATACCTATTGATGTTGCCTGAGATGGGATTCCAACACTTTGTGTGTTGGTTTGAAAATCGTTAGAACTTGTATCAGCACTTTCAAGAGCATCCAGGTTTATTCCAAGAACTAAGGTATACATTTGCAATTTAAATAAGTAACGTTTTGCTGAGAGAGACTCAGAAGACTTGTTTTCTTCAATAAGCATAGATTCCTCAGGTTTAAGCTGTGTTTACATGTACATTTTTGTGCATGGTCTGTGATGAATTCCAGTATCGCTGATTGTGAAAGTAAGTATTGTTCTCTCTTTTTGCCTTCTGAAATTGATTTTATGAAATCTGGGATGTCCTTCTCTGTCATCTTTAATTTATTCATTTTCAGGAGTACAGTAACAGCAGTAGTATGATTAGGAGGGTTTGAGGAATTTCAATACTGATTTATTAAAAATACAATGGTTTTGAAACCTGGTTTAGTCATTTTTGCTCTAACCAGGCGTTTAATTTTTATAGTTTTGTGGGGTTTTTTTGTTTGTTTGTTTGTTTTTCCTTTTGGCCTCAATACAGAGCTCCCATGTAAGCCAAGCAGAATGCTTCCTGTCGTTTTCTGATAAAAAGTACACTTCCATTCATTGTTTCCATGCAGCTTCCTATCCTTTCTACGGTAAAGAGGGATAATCTGACACAATTTATGGGCTATCTCTGGGGAAAAGAGACCTTTGCAACACAAAGTTTATGTGTTGTTTGGAATAATGAAAAAGGAACATTAGAAATAGTTTGTTTGTTCATTTCTTCCTCTTTATACAGTCACTATGCTGAAGACAACTTCATCTGTCAACAATGATGAAAATAGAACACTAAATTTGGTTTCTCCATTAAGGCTCTTAAGGCACAATGATTATTTGTGGCTTAGGTACTGTTTGTTATCTGAAATAATTCTGCATCTTTTACAGTCTTGATACAAATTTGTGATGAAAGTTTGGTATTTCTGAAATGCAGCCATGTCTGGGGGGCAGGAAGCCCGCGGTCTGAGTAACGTTGACCACTGTTTAAAAAAGGATGGTGCTCCATGGGACATAAGATTTATGCAAGAGGATCACCTACATTTGAATTCTAAANNAATTTCCATTAACAGCCCTTTTTGAAACATTGGTAAACTACTTTGTTTTCAGTTCTTTGGCATGGAAAACATAAATTGTGCTTTCTGGGTTTATTTAAATGAAAGTCAATGAATTCATGGTGTTCTGTTTATAGGGATTAAAAAGATGCTTTTATGTTAGTGCAGTGTTTTCCAAATAGTCACTTGGGAGAAGGAATGGAAAAGAGGGAAAGTGCATGTGTGGATGAGTTTTCACATTCAGGCATGGAAAAATACTAGAGAAGAGTTCCTGTAAGCAGTGTTTTGCTGCAAACCTCAAGAGAAGGTAGGGCTCTGACAGTACTTCTGGTCAGAGAGAAGTACAGCAGAGGTTGCATAAAGTGTAGTTCTGTGGTAGAGTACATCTGCTTTTGAAAGACTTCTTTGTTTTCCAGGTGCAGATGTTTGTTTTCTAAGATTATGCCTCATGGGTAGCAATGTCTTGAGATCGTGTTCAGCGGATGTTAAACCAAACAGGTTTTTCATTCATTGGCTTTTCTTTTTAATTAGCTTAATATGTGTATAAACAAGACAGCTTGAGTTTCTTTTGTTAGAAAAGATAGTAGCTGGTTGACATTGCCTTGCCTTGCTTGCTCAGGTATTAAAATGAATTTTTTTGTGTAACAAGTGTTTGTGTATTACAGAAAAATCTCAAGAGACTGCAGAAAATAGAGGATCAAACAACATTTCAGATTAAGTGTGATCTGATGTATTGAAACATCTGAATAGTTTGGTCCCTACATGTAAAAAGACTGGGCAGTGTTGACGATAGTGGGATGGCAATTAGTTGGGGGATGATAGTTGTGTATAGAGAGAACATGGAACAAGGGTCTAATTGCAGTGTAGCATTAACGGTGGAAGCCAGTGTAAAGGTGAAGTATGTAGGTTAATACATGGTTTCAGAGAATACTTGCATTTTTTTTCTTCCTTGGAGAAAGGATGGTGGTGTAGAGTTGCTGGAGATTAGTGGGCTCAGGGCACTGGAATGGGAAACCTTTGCTGTGTTTTTTGCACAAGCACATGTTTTTAGTTAGTATAGCTTGTTTTAACTCCTCCTACAACCAAGTGTTGTCATCTGAACTGAATATTTCTTGAGGATATATTTTTCCTCTTTGCAGTTTAAGTTTTATAGCTTACTCATTTCAAATAGATATCTGTGGAGTGTTGTATCTTGGGTGTTTTTTTTTGATTGGGTTGTTTTTTAAAAATGGCCGAAATCAGTCCATGTCAGCAAATCTTTTCCCTGCAATTTTAAACCTCTTCACTCGCCCCAATGGTAATTCAGTCAAAAGTAGTTCCATCATGAAAAATACATGCTTTTTTTTTCAGACAAGAAGCTGATGTTATATGTGACAGTAAAAGAACTCCCTGAAAATTAAGGACCTGAAAGGAAATGTGCCCAGCCCTATATACAACAGTTATGCTGTTAACAGTTTGTATTTTCAGTACAGTGCTACTGTCTCCTTTTCTTCACATACCTCCACATGATTTTCTGTGTATATTGTTCTCATAGACTTTGCTCTTTCTGTCCATTTCTGCCAAAACCCTACAGTACATTCAAGGGCTCTCATGAACATTTACTCAATTTCACTCCTGCTTTGGTTGCAGTTCACAAGGTTTCTGCTGTTCCTTCTGCTGAAGTAGAGTCTGCTCTAAAGTCATTGATACTGACCAGTGGTCATATTGCAGTGACTGAACAAACTATCCTTAGGGTTATTCAACAAATGTGGGAAATGGGAGCTTTTAAGAAGTTTTAAAATACTTTTCCTGAGGAGTTCCTAGTTTATGTAAATAGTCTTATTGAAGAGATATATATGTTGCCTTTCAATGCAGTTCATAGTAGCATGAGGAAGACAGGCTTATAAGAACTACATGTAGTAGCAATACTAAAATAAGTAGGTGTTGGGACATATTATGAAAATTCCAATTTTTTTTCTGGCATTAGGTAAAACCATAAAAATTACAGAGGGTGGAATACTCAAATTAGAATGGAATTTACTGTAATACATTTTAATACTCTAAGCTTATTTCTTTCTTCTGTTTTCCCAGCCCTGTAAAAAACCAGAGCTTTTATTACTATTGAGTATATTCTATTGTAACTGGTAGTTTTTTAAATTTAAGTTACTAGGTGCACAATGTAAATAAAAACTAACTAAAAAACTACTCCACACTTTAAAATTTATTTCTAAATATTAAAATATCAGAATTGCTTTTTTTTCCTTTGTAAAAACAACTCTAAGCCCATTGTTAGTCCTGTGCATTTCTGGCTATCTGCTAAGGCAGAAAAGTGATATGGAAACACCAAAATTTTGTTTGCAATTAATTTCTTCCTCCTTCTTACCAAAATTATGGTAGACTAGTGGCAGTATCATTCTGTGTCAAACATGCTGTGTTTCATCCAAGTTGGAGCTGCTGCTGTGAGGTGTATAGAACAAGAACTTCATAATGCTCTTCTCCGCTCCCCAGCCTGAATACTTTGAAAGACACAAAAATAGATAAATCAGTAGGAGATTTATACAAATATGAAATGCTTTAGACAGTCATCTTCTACTTTAGTTATCCTCCTGGCCAGTAGGAAGAGCCAGTGTTCTCTACCCTGCATGTTTCTTGTGATGGCCACCCTTATTCAGAGAGGAGAATTGTGTAATCCAAGAATAGTCTTGGAAGCCCATCTTCTTGTTGTAGATTATAGTGGAGGTGCTCCTCCTTTTCATGAGCAGAAACACTGCAGTCTCCTCTGTGCCACTGCCTCTCAACATAATGTAATGTACTATTTCCTACCATCTCATCTTGTCTTTTCCATCTCTCAAGGCTACTTGCCAGATTGACTGATCATGAGCAGAGATGTCTTGCTCAAGTTTGAAGCTGTTTTTTTCATGGTCATCTCTTCATATTAATGGTGGAGGTTGTCCATTGTCTCCTACACCATTTGAATTACTAGGAACTTGGCTTTCCAGGTGATCTTTAGTCAATGCGTGTGCAGTAAGGAATTCAGTAGTTTAGTAGTTACTGCTAGAGAGCCACCCATACTAAGTAAGTAGGAATGACTTATATTTTCTCTTTGAGTGATAGGCATCACTTCTCTCTGTAAATTCTTACTTGCCTCAGCCCTTCAGTATGTGTTGTTTTTTTTTTTAATATAAATGCTTCCCTTAGTGAAAAACACTTTAGGAGAAGAAGATTGTGTAGCTGGTAAGAATTACTCCATATAGAACGGCCCTCTGCCCATGCACTTGCATCTTTAGGAATGAGTGGTGAAGGTCGTAAGAAGAAGTCATTGCTAAGTCTTGCTTAAGTGCTCAATGAAGCTTTTATGTTCAAGAGAAAACAGTTTCCTCTCCCTGTTGTCATTTAAAAGTAGGTTGGAAGATCCTGTCTTTTGTCTTCTTTCTTGTTGCAGTCATCATTGTCACTAGCTGATATAAAGGAATGCCCTTAAATTAACCTTCTCCAAAAGAACTTTTGTGAAAGTCTGTCATTTGGGCATTCTGAAATCTCTGCTTTAGTTAGCATTCTTCCCATCATAGTGTGCTTTTCAGCATATGAAGTGATGAATTCTAGCAGGATCCGCAATCATTTATATTACTTTGTACCTGACAGCACAGAGATCCCTGGTGTTCCTCAACTCTGGATTTTGATTTTTTGGTCTTTATATATAGTGGCTAGATTTGTGTCATTCTCTCATTTAAAAGTCAGTTAGAATAAATCTGTCCTGCTTCTGAGGAGTGTTATATCCCATTGGTGTGGCTCGTACCCTCTGGTGTGGCATATGGGAACCGTGCTAATATGCTGTGGAGCCCCCAGCACAGATTCATACAATTTGCAGGAGCTGCTCGTACTTTGCAGCTGACAACACTGTCGAAATCACCATGGAAATACAACAAAAAGTACATTAGCCTTTACTATTTGGATAAAATGAGTTTGTCTTAGGTTGTTGTATTATCCCCCTTAGTGTCTTACTCCCATTTCTGCTCTCTCCTTATAGCAGAACACATGTTACTCATTAGTAGTGTAGATGATATGGGAAACAAGAATGTTGAAGTTGTATTGAATATGTTCCAGATGTTAGTATCAAACAAGGTTGGGTCTGCATTGATTTCCTTTAAAATATTCTTATTAATTGGAAGTGAAAAATAATTCAATACTAAATGATTCTCTAGAATTCTGAATTCTGAATTTTGCTATCATACCATACATACCTAATAATTGGTTGTTATGAAAATGCCTAATCCGCTTTCCATCTTTGAAAAGCATTAAGCAACTAAAATTTGATTGTGGTAGGAGGCAGGATTTGCTAACAAGATAAGGTGGTTACATTCTTCAGAGTTAAATAAAAGCCCAAGGATGGCTGTGCGTGTGCACTTACATTCTCAGCAGAGAAGGCACTAAAGGCTTGTGACTACACTCGGATGGATAAACTGGAACGTGCCTTTGACTCTTTAATTGCCAGTTTGATGGATATGCAAGAGAACATCTGTATGTGTTTGCAGCTGATGAGGCAATCTGGATGTGTTAATCTGACAGACTGGCCCTTGAGAGTGAAGTTTGGCAGGATGTTGGAGTTGCTGGTGCATGTGAGGTTGGCAGGAACAAGGTGTAGGGCTGTAGCAGGAAGCTGGCAAAGCCTGATCCTGGGGTTTTGAAATCTTTGGCTCAGATTTCAAGAGCCGAATCTTGGTCACTTACGAGGGTGGTCTGAAACAAGCTCTGTCAAAGGCAGTAGTGCTCTGAAAACATGGGTTTCTTACACTGAGCAGCTTAAAGCAGTTCTGTGCATCCCTTCCTGCAAAACAGCTGCTGGAGGTGGCATGACCCAGGCTGGAAGGGCGTGGGGACAGACTCTGTGCAGCTGCACTGGTGTAAGAGTGGACCTACACCAGTAAGCCCTGCTCAAGACTGGTACAGTGTGTGGGCTCGCTGCCAGCAGAGTGACTGGGTTTCTGCCAGAGATCTGGCCTTGTCCGGCCGGGGCAGAGCACAGGCAGAGCAGGCACGCCTTGGGCTGCCTGTCACCCTGCAGATAAGCTCAGCTGCTCACAGTCATCCAGGATGTGAACTTGTGCTCCCTCTGGGAGTCTTTTCATCCTGAATGTTGACCAGAACAGAGGACCTTAAAAAGGGATTTCTTAATGCACTTTTGAGGTGCTGGCGAGGGAGGCAGTTAGAGCCTGAATGTACCAGTCACAGTCGGCTTTGTGTGGATGAGTACTTGTAGGAAGTGAGGGGAAAATCCACGTCTTCTTCTCCAGTGTGTTAAATTTGTTCAGAATAAATACCACATGAAGGCTGGAGAGGAGGATTGGTAGATGTGCTGTATAGAAATAGGTGTTCACAAGAAAATCACACAGGAGTTATTGGTTCTTTCTCCTAAACCTTTGCTAAGGAAGGTTGCCAGCAATTCCATTTCTCAGAGTCTTTTTTGTTCAGAGTCCTGCACCTTGTTCTTTATGTGTTATGATTGAAACATCTTAACAAACATCAACTCCATTCTGGCCTGCAAGAAGCAATTCAATGGATAAGTTGAGTGGAGTTTAGAAAAGCTTTTTATGCAAGTTATACAACATGATCTGCTGCAGGACTTATACATCAGTGGCTGGGACTATTTGTTTGTAGGATCTCTGATCTGCTCCTGTACAACAGGAAAATGTGGCCTTTGATTTTGTTATTGTTACAAATTCTAAATATTTCTTCGGACATTACAAAGGGCAGCTTTTTAATGGATTTTTTTTTTTTGGTAAACTGTGTATCATTACTTGGACCAGGCCATTTTGTATGCATATTCTTTAAAAGGAGTTAAATAAAACTCAAAAAAACTCAAGTCCTCCAAGCTGGTGGTCAGTGCTACTGCCAAATTCTTCATTTAGAGAGCAGAAAGTTTGTTTATGCTCCGTACCCCAAGCACAGGCATGCGTAGTTTATGCCTTGAACATTGCCTTTACAAATACTCCTGCTCTGTGGGAACTGGTAGGATATGCACTATGCACTGGAGGGTTTCAGAAATGGCTCCTCTGGCAGGGCAAGGAACACATGGCCCAAGGCACTGCAAAAATCTCCATGTGCTCTGGGGCTTTGCTTTTTCCAGATAGTCTAGTTTAATATGGGCTCTTCTAAATAAATGGCCAGCTTCAAACTGTATCTTGAAAGCACTGTTTTTAACCAGTAAAGTATAGGTCAATGAGAATATAATTAAACATACATGTACACCAAAGTCAGATGATGTCTGGTGCTACAATAGCTGGCTCTAGACTTGACATTTGATCAGTTGAGGATTTTCTTTAATTTTGAACTGTTTTTGAAGCATTTTACCTCCATTACACATGTACACTATCAGGAAAAAAAAATTATACTTCTAGCTAATATTTCTCTTTTATGCCTGGAAGCCTCTGAACTGACTGGTTCATGAAAGTCTAATTCTTTGGTGCAAATTAGGGGTTAAGTCAATTATGTTCTCCTGTGACCTTCTGGATCAAAAATATACTGTCAGGGGGTGGGTTTGAGCCATTTTGGAAAAGCAGAGCTGCTTTTCATAAATATTTGTCTTGATTTGGTTTCCTGAGATATAGTTTAAATGTAAACTGGTCTGTATGTTTCAGCTTTTGTGCTATCTTGCTATATCACATCACACAGTCTCACGTACTGTATTAGAGTATAGCACTACATCATGCTGTGGTGATTATTTGAAAGGGCGTACACTCTATTTTGGACTAGATATCTGTTATCGGTGTAGATAATTGCTGTCAGACACAAAATAGACTCAGTAAACAAACATTTCATTTTATCATTTGACAGATGCCTGCTGCTTTGTACAGTGTATTTGAACGACATTCACTTATAAATCAGCACTGCTTCAAAAGCAACGAATCCAACTTACCCAAATCCTTCCTGATATAATTACTTTTATAGTAGAGATTAACTTTTCATTGTTATATATACATGAATGCATTTTTCGATGTTTGGAGATAACAGTGTTTGACATAAACAAATAATTCACATCTAAGACAAACTAATTCCTTTGACCGCTATCAAAGCGGTGGTGGGGTTTTTTTTTTTTTTTTTTTGCTCTTTGTTTTCCTCCCTGGTAAAGAAAAAATTACCTTCAATTTTGGAATTCATACTTGAAGTATAGACTTTCAGAGAGAAATGAACCAATGAGTTAGCATATTCAGGAGAACATGAAAGGGCAATGAGAATAAATGTCTTCATTTTGTGAAGAATGAACACAAAGTTTCTACTTGTCTTCCTGTGTGTTTTCTGAACCAAATGATGGTCATTATTTGACGAGTGTAAATGATGTATTGCTTTTTTCTCCAAATGATGTGTATCTGTCTTCCTTTTCAGGTCCTGTGCCTCCAAGTGAATGTGTCTTATCGGCTGTTAACAGTTCACACCCAGTCCATGCCTTATTGGAAAGTTTTACAGTCTTATCTGGCTGTGCAAGCCGAGGCACAACGAGCCTTCCACAAGAGGTGCACGTCCTCAATCTCAGAAACCCTGAGGAGGGTCTTGGCCATCATGAAAGAGAGGTAAAGGGGAAATTAATTTTTGTTCAGATCTCTGCCAATAAGTTTGCAAATAAGATTGTTACACGTTAATTTGCTGAATAAAGTTATTTCTGAATTGTCACCAAAATACTGCAAAGAACAATGTGTAATTTGCATAGATGTTGTCTTCGTATACTTTGCATGTCATACAAGTAAACTCTCTCCATACCCAGCCACCCTCTCTATCACCTTTCACCACCATGAAGTATACTTAAAAAGGAAATAAGAAACAGATTTAGATCTCCAACAGGGCTTTGCAGAATTGGCTGTCTTCAAAAGCAGATCATTTACCTAAATGTGTTGTAAATTAACAGGAATACCTTTGGATCCCTGCCACGACCACAATAAACAAATAGTGAAGTTCAGTTTCTTTTACCTCTGTAATAGAGCCTTAATGCTTCACTGCGGCGGGGGGGACTGCTGTACAAAAAGCAAGTGTTGCTGACTGTGGAAGTCCAATTACTAATTTATGTGTGTTGCACTCGGAGGGACTAGTAAGAACTTGAAAGCAACAGCACAAGAAGAAAAATTTTGATGTTAAGTTGTGCTGTACTGTTGTTTACTCTCAAAACACATCAAAACAAAGTGCAAAGAAAACATTGCAGACTGTGACAGCTGAGCTTCTTAGTTCATGTTCTTACAGTATTACACACACAAATCCTTAATGCTGTGTCCTGTGAGAACAACGTATGTATACACAGAGAATTTGTAATGAGAAAACAAAGATAATAATCTAACAGGGAGAAGCTTAGAAAAAGAGAATCTAAATCTGTGCTGAAAGAACTTTAAAGGGGAATCTTTTATAGTGATTAAAATAAAGGCAGATCTTGGCCATTATCAGTATTTCCACTGACTTCGGTATCAGCCTCACTGGGTTTGTGGTGTGTTCAGCTCAGTCTGTATTGTATGCATTGATGAAACTTCAGCTGTGGTGTTCATTTTCAGTGTATACTGCAAGTGAAAAGTATATACTTTTTAAAGCCTTTCTTAGTATACCAGGCACTGGCTTATCAGCCTCATGAGTGCACTGGACACAAAAACCAAATGGTAGGGTTTTTGGTTGTTGCTGGGTTTTTTGTCGCATGTCTTCTAATGAAAACTAAGCAGCTGTATGTGATTCTGCTGTGGATTTGTCAGTGCTTCTCTCATCACTCTCATCACCCAGGAAACTTTAAATCCATTGACAAGTCATGGGCAAATTTGATGTGCCCTCGCTATGGAGACATGGTATCAGAAGAACTTGTAATTTCTTAGTTACTAAGGGATGCCTAGGGATGGGATGAAGCAGGCTGCAGCTGGAGCTTGTACCTCCTGAGAGACCAGAATGAATTGACTGCCAAATACACATTTGCATAAACCCAAATTTCCCTCTGCTCCCTCTGGTCTGATGCTGCTGGCGCTGCTTGCATAAGAGGGCAGTTTCTGCAGTTGTGCGCAAAGTGAGTCGCTCACACATGCACGAGGATGCAGCCTGTGCCCCTACTGCCTAATCAACTTGACAGAGTGATAGAAGATTTAAATATTTGGCTTTGAATAAAAATACTTGCTGTTGAGTAGAAAGAGGTTGCTTGTGCCTCCTCTCATGTGCTTATGGTAAGAAAGCAGTAAATTCTGGGTCCTAGACAGCAGTGTGCCTCCTCTCATGACTCTGAAGGAGCAGATTTCAATAGCAGTCCTGTGCTACAGATTCCTACAGGATTGTTCTGCATTCCTCACTGCTCTGAATATAAATTTTAAATAACTGTCCAGGCTTTATATACCTTAATACTGAGCATTGACTTCAACTGTGAAGGCTATATGTGTCCTACATAATTACTCGCTATTCAGGACCTGCTGATCTAGATGAAGTCTTTGACGACCCAAAGGAATACTCTGTACCTGTTACCTATTTCTAACCAAGAAACCAGATATAGTCATTAGGCACAAGCAGTGCCCTAGTTCTGGAAAGATCTCAGAAGAATATATGGGAGAGAGATGAGGAGCACAGGGGCATCAGAATCTGAATTACTGGGGTGTTCCTGGGCTTCTGCTTTCATTGTATCTTAGCCCTAAACCAGCTCCGGCTCATGAAGAAGCACAAGCGCCAGAGAAAGACCTCGCTGGGTTTTGTGTGATAGTGGAGGTAAGGAAAGGTTTATCAGCACAAAGTGCATCCTTTCCAGCAGGCATAAGGAATAGAGTCCCTGATAATTATCTCTTTTGAAGACACCAGTGACTACTCTGATGAGTGGTTAAGCTCATCTACTTCATCGGCCTTTAAAGGATTTGCTGTGCTATGGGGCTGCCTCCCAGTGCTCAGGTGTGACACCACTGAGTGCTTTAAAGTTTTAGGAAAAACTGAGTTGCGTCTTGGTCCTTTAAGCACTTCAGCTCTTCTGCCAAGCAGGAATCCCACTACTGGTGTCCTGGGAATAAAGGCCATAAACAAGGAATAGAAACATCCTGCAGAGTAACCTTTTTGTTCAGTGCTCACAGAGTGGCTAACGCAGTGGGATAGCAGCAACACAAATCATCATTATTATCATCCTGAAAGACCTAAAGGAACAAAAGTGAAAAAGGAAGCATACTTTTCAGGTCAGATTTTAAACTAGAGGTTGCACTCAAGTGTGTTGTGATTTAACTGAAGGAACTTTTTATCCTCTGTGTGTTATAAAATACACAGCAAGATGTGACTAAATAGATATAACCCAAATACAATCTTCTCCAGAGAAGCAGGAGAAAGGCACTTTTCTTGAATTTCAAGACCTATATTCTGTTTCTTGCTGTTGTTACCAGTATTGATTTTAAATTATTAATTTCAAAAGATTGATTGATTGATGACAAATAATTCAATCTGATAATACTAAAAAATACCAAATATTTAAATATACTGAAATCTAAGTCTATTGACCCCATTTGATACCAGTTCTGTGCCTATCATCTGTGCAAGCAGCAATGACAAAACCCTGCTGAAAGGCCCTTCCTTTTCTGAATTCAGTCTTCGTTTTAACTGTTCTCTCAGTTCTGTTGAAACATCATGGTCCTAGTCAACCCTTTCACAAGTTGCCCTTCCCCGTGTCTTCCTCCAATTTCCTCCATACTGTACCATTTTTAGTTGTGTGAAGCAAAAATTATAGAATGTATGGCCATTTCCCATCCTCTATCACAACGGTGGCTTAGATCAGGAAGCGTGAGATATCTCTACCTTCATCATACAAACTTCTTGATATTAAGTCTTGACATCTACTGATGTCCCATCTGAGGTCTCACCTAAGATAAATTAGATGCCAGGTGCCCATCAAAGCCACTCTATCACTCCCCTCCTCATCTNAATTTAATAATTATTTTTAAAAATTTTCTTTGGGAGTAAACCTGACAGTTCCTGGAGCAGGCTAACTATAATTAGCCCTGATACTTGCTAGTGATGTATCTTAGGTACCTAAGCTGACCCACTTAAAAGTTGTAAAATGATGGGCAGCATTATATAAGTCCACTATTTAAATANATGTGCTTATGGTAAGAAAGCAGTTTGCCCTAAGCTGTCTTGTCTGTGTCAGGGATACACTGAAGTGTAGGGCACAGAATATATTTCCTGATTTGTAGCCCTTAGCCTCCTTCTCCCATTTCCTGACTAGTTTCCAGTCACAGCTCTTGGAGATGGCTGCTCTGAAAATGCACAGGAAGCTGGAGCAAAGCTTGCTGGCAACAGTGTTGAGCAAAAGAGTGTAAACAACTTGGAAAGATTGGATTTTACTTATAGGATCCGACTCTGAGAACAAAACAGAGCAAATGTTATCTTTTCCAGCATTGTAAAAACCAACTCCAAGTGGCCTTTTGTCTAAAAGTAGAATGCACCCATCACCTCAAGTTACGTGAGCTTGATTTACCAGCTGAGGTATTTCCTGTTGCCTGCAAATGCTGATAGCAAAGGTAGAGATCTGTTAATCATATAATATTTGCAGTATACTCCAGAATAAAAACAGTGCTTATGTTTGACAGCCCATTAGATTTAGCAGCATTGAAAGCATGTTTAAAATAAACCATGTATTTGCTCAGAGGTTGGCTGAAGTTCTGATAATATGAAATGCAAGATCTGAAAATGTTTAAGTGAAAGCTTGCTTTGGGGGAGGAGGTTGGGTTTTGTTTTGTTTTTAACCTGCCCTGTGCTACAATGCTGCTAAATTACACATTCCTTACTTGCTGGGAGGAGTGTAAACTTCCCCTAGCAAATTCCTTGAAGAGGTCATGCATTAAACATACTTGTGCAGTTATCCTGGTTCTCATAAATATGCAATATACATGTATGCCTTAATTTAACTCACTTCGACACTTATGTAGAATATACAGACAACAAGGGTTTGCAAATTTAAACATAGGAGGGGTGGCTGATGTGGGGGGAGAGCATGGCAGGGGCATGTGTTCGCCCTGTAACATGCAGGCTTTTCAGTAAAGCTTGGTGAGGTTTGGGTGTATTTTCTTCCCTGTAAACTGGGGGGAGGGGAGGAAATAAAAAGACAGACTGGAAATGCATAAGATTATGTGTTCTGAGCAGTCTTTGCAAGACTGAATCGGTAATTTAGCACTTTCATGTTAAGGTTGAAATCTAGTAAATGTAAGGTCATATGATGAAATAATGTAATCATACCCATTATCTTCAAGGATTTGTTTGTATTTTACTTCATTAGTTGCTTTTTGGGGTGACATCTCGTATGTTGAGGCTGGGAAGTCACATTCTTCAAGTAAGAACCCCCGAAGTTCCAATCTCTTTCAAGTATTTCTTAGAAATGTCTTTTATCACAATTCATATTTGGCCATGCTTTATCATAGGAAATAGAATACGGGTGCATGTAATAGCCTCAAGTGTTTATATTGAACTTGGCATGAAAAATGCAAGCCTTTTTTTGTTTGTTTTATTTGATCAAATATTCCTGGGGAAGTGAGTGCGTGTGTGCATTTCTGTACTGATCTGGGTTTCAGCTGAATGCCAGGAACTACTGAACTCTTAGAATAACTTTCTCTTTGGCTTTGGGTATCTTCACTGGTTCAGTTTCCAGTTTTCAGGAAGGAGATAGTTGCTTTCTCATGGAGCTGATTGTTCAGAGAAAGATTTTTTTTTTTTTTTTTTTAGAGGCACTTGGTAACTCTTGAAATTTGCACCAGAAAAATGTGTATAGAAAGGTGTAAAAATTTTAAGATGAAAGTCACTCCTTAGGTATACTATCAAGTCCTAAGTTAATGAAGAATTCTTTTATTATTCCTGTCAGTTGAATTTCCCTGAGCTGCTTCAGGCACAGGGTCACAATTGAAATAGTAAGAGAGGGAAAGGAAAGGCATATAAAATTACTCTCATGTGAATACTCAGGATTGAATATGTATGAATACATGGAATCAGAGCTGCAGGCAATGGATTCATTATTGTTTTTATTGACATCCTCATCCTCAAAACATTTAAGACATTATGCCTGATATAGATGTTTAACACGTGTTATGTGAAATGAAGGCAGGAAAATCAGGGACTTGTCTTTATATTTTATAATTTTAAGTAATGCCTGTGAGGCTGACCATTCGACAGACCTTTTCCCCCACTTTTTAATAAAGTGCTACTTGGCAAAAATTTAATAATTATTTTTAAAAATTTTCTTTGGGAGTAAACCTGACAGTTCCTGGAGCAGGCTAACTATAATTAGCCCTGATACTTGCTAGTGATGTATCTTAGGTACCTAAGCTGACCCACTTAAAAGTTGTAAAATGATGGGCAGCATTATATAAGTCCACTATTTAAATACTTTCTGAAGAGGTCTCTGAGTTGTAAAAATGGAGCAGGAGAAGACCCTGAAACAGTCATCTAATAATGTATTTCTACATTCTGACCTTTGCAGAGTATCCTGAATTCAGGATAGTTCTTCTGTGTCATAGTGTTTTTGGATTTCAGGGCTATGAAGGTCTGGATGATGAGGGTGATGAAAACCTATTTCACTTTGCCTATTATGCTACATATTTACTGTATTTACCATTGTTTCTGTTTTAGCAGTTTTCAGGAGTTTAATACCACAGCAGCCTTATCCAAGGCTATATCAGGGGAAAATGTTTTGTTTCATGCTCAGGCATCCAGAGATCCAGGAACAGCCTTGAGATTCAGCTCAGATAAAGGGGCCACTTTCTGGACATATTTTAAATATGCTGACCTGTGGCTCTAGTGCCACGGTCACAGGGAGTCTGGAGGTCTTGTGCCGACAGCAGGCAGGAAGGGAATTCAAGGTTTGTTATTTGACAGCTGGAGTTAGTGAGGATTTTGTTACCTATTCATTTGTTTGAATAGGTATGCACTGTTGCATGTGACTGTATTTAGTACTTCTGGTAGGTCAGAGGCCTATGCTTTGAAGAGAAATAGTTACTGCTTTAGAAGAAGCTTTGCAAGATAAAAAAAGCACTGTGTCTCTGCCAAGGTACAGACTGGAACTGAAAATTGCAAGGTATTTTGCAGTTTTTGCCTCTCCACTTTTTGACCACCTTAGCTCCACAGTGGTAGTGGATCTCTAGCTATGCAGCAGACTCACAAGTATCCATGCAAGTATGTAGAGGGGTTTTGAACCTTCAGTCTCTTCAGCTGGCCAACTCTCCTATTATGTGAGCCCATCAAGGTCAGCTTGATAACTTTACCCTGTTACTGCTTGTTCCTTGGTTATCTGTGGCTCACGAAGTTGTGCAGAGGCAAAATTATCAGTCCAAACAAGACAGTGGAAAATGAGTTTGACCAGCTGCAAACCTCTGTGTCAAATTTGATGTTGACTACTACTTTTTATTGCAGTCTTCTTGTATGGTGTTTTGTGAGGGAAGGGTGCCACATCAAAAGATGGAGAACGGAAAATCCAGATGAATTACTGCTTCCAGCAGTGCTCTGTGCCAGTGAGGTCTGAGAGTCAAGTTATAAGTGACACTGTGGCAGACATACTCTAGGAACACCCTGTTATTGTTGCTTGGAAAGCAGTAGTTCCTCATCGTATGTGTCTCTGATCCTGGGTATTTTCCAGAACTTGACTACAGCCTGTGGTAGCTCCACTTGCTCGCTAGGGTGGTTTTGCAGGCTTCTGTTACTCCCTTGATGCAGAGCCTTGCCCAAGAGCTTTTTCTGGGTTGCTGGAGCATTGAATATATCAGAAATTAAGCACCATAGACCTTATAAAACCTTAATTGCCTTGATTGATGAACATGGCATTGCCATGTCTTCAAGAAGTGTTGGTGTTTTAAAAGCCCTCACGACGTCCTTCCCCCTCTTCTCTTTGTTAGCACTTTGAAGCTTGCGTAAAATGCTGCCTTTTTTAATGTGGCTCTTTCATCTTGTTTGTCTGGACAGCAGTCTTTTGGGTTGTTTTTAGCCAGCTTAGGAATGGGTGGTCATTGGATTTGGCAATCATTTCAAGTTCAGCCCACTAGAAGTGCCAGAGGAAGTCCTGTGTTGGCCAGAGGAATATGTTTGTGCAGAGCGGGGTGTCCTGCAGAAGTATGGCTTGATGCATGTCTGCCCTTAAAGAGGCAGCAGTGACATCTCATGACTTGGAAAGTGCTATGCAAACCCTTGATACTTTCTGGTTTTATAAATGAGACTGTTTGCCGTGTGCAGAAAGTCAGCCCTGTTCTCAGTTCAGAGAGCTGCATAGAGTGGTATCTGAAGCCATGCCAAGGCCTACCACAGAAGACAAATGAGTTCAGAAGGAAAAATGTCAGAATGAGTTTTCTGATTGCACATGGGTTTCGATTTTGCTGACTGCTGTTTGAAATGTCCTGTTGATAGCTGAAAATTGGACTCTCTTGTTTTCTTCTGATGCAAGTGCCTGTAGGTACTGACATGCTGTTGCAGGATTGTAGAGATCAAGAGGGCTGCTGCTGCTGTTCTCTCTCTGTGGATTGTCTGTGTAAGCACATTGTGCACATGGGCTCACACGTTCTTTCAGGCAGATGGAAGTGTGTTGCTTTTTGATCCTGAATTGTGATTCATGTTTGTGGTCTCCAGTTCCTTCGAAGACTCTATCTGCCTTAGAGTATTTATGAATTACTGCTTTGTCTGTAATTACTTTCACCAAGAAAAGATAATTAAGGAAGTGATGACATTTCCATGAGTCCATTTATACCACAAACCCCATGGTCATGTTCCAGTCTAGCTTTGGGCTCATGCAATGATTGTCATGAGTGGTCGTGTTTATGGTATTCTCTACAGTGTCTGTTTGAACCAAAAGCTGGAATTAATGAAGTTGTTCTCCTTCAGCCTCCCAGCAGAGGGGAAAATTTCCAACATAAATTGTGTGGGGCTTGCTATGCTTAACAGCTATGCTTCTGTATCAGCTGAAAAAATCAAACCATGCAGTGGCAAGATAGAAGAACAACAAATGTTTTAATTAGTTGGGTGTTTTTATGTAGATCTTGCTTTTGATAACACTCAAGTTTATGTTTATCTACAAGAGTCTCTTGTTTTCCCTGCATAACATAGAGTAGTTCTACAGTAGGAAAATTCGTTATTTAAAGAAGATGCGAAAATAGCACCACTTTGAGGTACAAACATCCGAAACTTCAATTGCTGTAAAAAGTTTGAAGGAATTACAGGTAATTCATAACTGATACTGTCTTTTTAGCAATTGCCATGGAAATTTATAATGAATATTTTTGTTATGATTGGAGCTCATGCCATATGTAATAAACATGATGGTAGCAGTAGCGTTTCTGGATGAGAGGTAGTATTTGGTAGTGACTCAAATGTCATCAGTCAGGGAAAAGTGTTAAAAACTGGCACCTTTCTGGAGATAAGCAACATTCTCTTACCCTGAAAACTGAAGTTGTGGCTCACTCTTCTGTCATCTCTCAAGGAAGCATAGAGTTCACTTCTACATGGGCACGATGTGCTGATGCATGTGAGTATGTAAATGGAGTTTTGAGGCCTGTTGGGAGAGGTGACTCTCTATGGCATTGGTTTTGCAGAGACCTACACAGTGGCACTTGCTTTGTCTCTGTCTCTTCAGAATAGACCATTGGACTATGCCTTCTCTCCTCCATTAATTGAGTTTCAAGTGGTACTTGCAATGAAGTAAATTGGACACTGAAAATGCACCTGAAGCTACATGGAAAAATACTGCATGCAAGGAGTAGCAATTGGTTCTTTCTTATTTAGCTGGAAAGCAAGCCAGTGTTTCTTCAGTAAACCTGTTTTCAAGCAAGAATCACTAAGATGGTGCAGATACAAAGTGCATAGAGTGGCATCATTGTGCAAGAAAATATTGATAGCATCTCGAGTGTCTTCTGGAGGATTGTCAGATTTTATGATGTTGATTCTGCAGTTATATAGAGATATGAGTCATCTTACTTACATAACTAGGCCTGATTAAATAGAAGATCTAGTTCTGTGGGGTTTTTGGTGGTTTGGGTGGTTTTGTCAGTATCATAAATATATTATTTGAAATATTCACCAAATACTGTCTTGTTTATACAGAGACTAAAAGTCCTGATTATTTTTTGAAGTTTGAAAATCAGAAAAAAATTGGGAAGATGGAAGACCTGCTGCAGGGGTTTAGAGAGACAACATATTGGTTACAATTACTTTTCATCTTTTGAAAGCAGTTTCCTTTATATTGAACTTACAATAACTTATATTTAAGTTTTCTTTAGATTTAACATATAATATATTTAACTTATAATATTTGTGAGCGTATGTATTACAGATACTCTTTCGTACCAGCTCTTACTTGGACTCGTAGGTTACTGACAATAAAGTAAACAAAACTGTTTCCTGCATCTGGTGCTGCTGCTAGGTTTTCTGTTTTTTATGACTCATGCACACATGCTGTTCTTTATCCTGGCTTGGAAAGCAAGAATTTAGTTTTGCATATCCAATGAAGATGTGAACTCTGTACTTAATACTTCCCTGTGTGACAGTCCTCCTTTAAAAGACACCTGTAGAATGATATTTCTTTTTCCCACTCATCTGAATCTGTGTGTGGTCTAGCTGCAAAACCTGTGAGGACCAGATTGTTTTGTATGTCGGGACTTACAAATGGCATAACCTTTTGTCCCGCAGTCTTGTCATAGTGCAGCCATGTAATTCCTGGCTGGGTGGCTAGCACCTATCTAACTTGCTGGAAATATAGGCAGTGGAAACCCGTGTTTACCTAGAAAAGCCTTTGTAGATTTGCTCAAATCTAGCAAATCTAGATTTGCATTTAAGGAAATCTAGATGCATTTAAGGAAAATGATCCTGACAGAAATTTGTCACCTGTCTTTTATCTGAGTGTTTAAGAAGTATTTCCTTTGGGACAGGAGCTGTTTTTTAGTATGTCCTCATACATCCTCCAGCATAGTAGTTAACCCCACCCACTTTGTCTTCTCAAGGCATTGAGCACTCTGTTACACAACTACCTGGTAATAGTTTAGGGATGGGAGAAAGGAAGAGGAGTACAAAATTAAACTTTGCAGCCAAGGCAGTGAACCAAATTAAAGCTTAGATCTGCAATATACGTACACATAAGTGCAGAACAGAATATTGTGAAGGAAGTTGTTTCAGTTTTGCATGAATTTTTTACCTGAATGGGTAAAGTAAAACTCGGTCTAATGTGATACCATTTTTTGAATAGGCCACTAACAACTGTAAGGGAGATGCTGTACTTGTAATTTATGGATCATGTGCCCGTAAACAGATCTAAAACCAACAAAAAATTTTCCCATAAAATGTATAAAAGGAGGACTGTCTCCTCAGGATTCATTGTATGCCATGTGAACTGTATCGACATCTACTGATTTATACAAAGCTCCGTGAAATGTTGTGTTTTTAGGGCTCAAGTGCTGGGAAGCCTGTCTGCTTTGTAGAAGGGCAGATGGCAAAAATGGTTTCACTTAATCTTGGGGAGCCTGAGCATCTAGTTCAGGTCACGGGCAGAATGGGCAAAATGGTCCCATCATTGCACTGATAAGCATGGGCTTTCTATTGACCAAACCATGGAGCTGATCACTGGGGGAAGCCCTTGCTCTGCAGGTGACCAAAGCGGGGATTGTCATGGGAAGGTTAGGTCTGTTTGGCAGAGCTGAGCAAAGTTGCTCGTGCAGAAACTGTCTACTTTCTTTGCTATAGCCAGAAGTTTTTGAAAAACCTTTTTCAGGAGAACTCTGGTTTCTCCAAGCTATGTAATGCATAACACTGAAGAAAATCTGGATCTTGTATAGTTCAGGTAAACCAACCTAACATAGGCAGTTTGCATGTGTGTATGATCTCTGCATATTTATTAGTAAACTCTTCAGTCAGAGAAGACCATTGTCAGAGAAGTAGCTCTCTCAGTATGACTCATGGTAATACAGTTACTACCCTTTGTGTTCTATCCTTATACAAACCCTCAAGTTTTTTCACGTTTATTATTCTTGCACTGTGAAAGTGATACCCCTTCTTAGTGCAAATAGGACTTCAATAACTGTCCTGCCTGTTTGCCAAGTTATTTGCATCAGGAACAACTTTTGTCCTAATTCTTTCATTACCTAGGTATTTGCATAAATGATTAGCACTTGGCAGCTCCATCTGAGAATAACAACTTTGGAATACTAGAAATTAACTGGCTATGTTTTTGTCTGAAAATAAATGATGTGACTAAGCTGTGGGCAGAAATGAAGTTAGAAGCACTGTTCTGTAATGTCTCTTTCTGATGCTGTGCAAGCTGTGGTGCTTTCTGAAAAGGCAGTAAAACCTTATAAAAAATTAAAACCTTAAAATTTCCAGTAAAACCTTACCAGCATGGTTGCCTACTTTTACATTTTTGAGGTGAAAGTATCACTGGTGCCATGAACCACCAGTTATGAACCAGGTACAGGTGACTGTGTTGCCAGGAACTGAGCATTATGTTTATTGTCATACAGCATCCCACTGTGCTCATTGTACACATGATGTCTTTGGTAATGTTTTTATACTTGTAATTTGCTTTTTTGAGTCTGTTGTATGAAGCAGCTGAATTACAAATCCCTGTCGGGAGATGTAAGCATGCTGTAATTCCATCCTGTTACACAAACTCTCAGCTTGGTCATTTAATATTTCAGACTAGAAATATACCAGATCTTAGATAATTTTTGAATATGTTGCAAGCTCTTAAGCTTTTGTTCTAATAATGGGCTCTTTCTTATCTGGCTGTTGGATACAACTACGGTGTCAGTGGATGGGCTGTTCAGTTTTCAAGCTGGTTTTGATGGTAAACTTTAGATCTTCATTAAAAACGGCTCTGAGTGCAACAGGTGCCAAATTCAGGAGTGATGCTTCATCCGTACTGAAGGTGAATTGTACCTTTGAACGCATGCTTTGGGGCTGCCATTTCTCCTCTGAATCATTAGTAATGTATCTTCATTTTGAAGAGGCCTCTGGGAATGTAATGCTTGATTCAGAACAGTTTGTTAGTGGATCTTGGCATATGCATGTGCTGCAGGACTTGATTTTTAAGCTCTTTGTGTTTAGCACAGCATACCCTGATCTTTATCCCCTGTTGCAAGATGGGGGAGGGGGAGGAAGGAGGTTTCAAACACCTTTTGGTCAAAGGTTTTTGACTACTTCTTAACGAAGAGAGTGCAATGGGCCATAGATCATAGTTAGGTAGTCCTTGTCAACCTTTTCTGTTCTCATCTTTTTGATGGAGGCTAGTTTTCCAGTCTGGGTGGTGGATCATAACAGTCAACAGATTGTACAATAGTCTTTTTTTTAATGAAGTAATGTATGGGACCACATCTGGTTTAATGCCAGTAGTGCCAGTGGACTTATGCCAGGGGTGAATCTTTCCCATGTTTTTTTCAACTCAGCTATAACTTCTGTTTAGTCAATCTGATTCTCTTAGTACTGTGTGGGTGAGAAGGTCCAGGCACTGCCAGTCTGTTTGTAATCATATATTTAGGGTAAAATAAGCAAAGAGTTGATTTTAGAATTACAATGTTACACGAGCCTTGGAAATAAACTTTAGTTTCCCATGCACCTGGTAAACAGTACCGGGGCTCAGAGTCATTCCCTGGGGGTTGAGTTGTGCTTCATCTTGGTAGTAGGGCAAAAAATAAAGGTTTTGTCTTCCCTTAAGCCTCACGCACTGCAGACCGACTGCTGTCTCCAAAAGGGGCAGGTTCCTGCCCCACCATCATCCATTAGTGCTGGCCTGGCAGAGAGAAGAAAGCATGATTTGTCTGTTACAAGGGCTCTGGAGGTGACACAGCATTGAGTACTTTGGGTATGAGTGTTTGTTTTTAATGGCATTGCCGTTTTCCTGGAGTTAGTTGTTTGTCTCATACTGTTTTGAAGATCTTATGTCTCACTGCTGGGGCGAGTTTTCAAAAAAATAGGTACTTGCCCTGTCTGAATAAAGAGTCTACATTGGAGAACCTTCCCAGGAGGGAAGCAGTGGGGTCTCATGTGCATGTAGGAAGGTGCTTAAACAGTTGTTTGATTTAAGACTGCAAATATATAAATCTTTGTGCAAAATTACCTTCAAGCAGTAACACCATGTGAACATATTTTGCATTTCTTGGAAAAATCAGGAAACTCTGTCTTGGCAACTATTGTCTTCTAAACACTGGGCATTGTTATCTACTATAGCTGGCTTGGTATCAAATCTGTAACACCATATTCAGTAAGCATGGCAAAAATATGAGGGGGAGGAAAAATCAGTGCTCTACTTTTAAATTTGCAATCTCTGTCTAAAGAACACAATTTTTCTTTACTTTCATCTTAAAAAGAAAAAAAAATTGGCCCGAGGATCCTGCCCAGTGTAATTGATAAACACTTCTGCAAAGTGGTGAAGTACTGGATCCCATCACTTTGGAGTGGATTTATGGATTAATTCCTGACTGAATTCTGTTATAGCAAATCTATCAACATTAATATTTTTAAGGGAATCCAGTAGAAATTCTAAACCTCCTATATTGGTTAATAGACACGAATGAATTTAAAAAATATGTTTCTTCATATTAGTTTCTTTGACTGTTGCAATATCAGAATAAATGATGTCCTATAAAATATTAAGAAAAAGAGTGACAACACTTAGGGCAGGGATAGGTATAAATTTTCAAATTTCTGCTCTAAATTTTGCCTGCTTTGAATGAATTAATTTAATCTTTGCAGCAGAGTAATGAGTTAAAATGTCATAAATCCATCTTTAGTGCATCAGTTGTAAGTCAGAGAATGTGCTTAAGTGATCTGAGAGTTAAAATTCTTTGTTTTTTAGAGAACAGCTGTTGAAGGCTAGGCAGTGTAATTTAACACAACACAGCATATTTTGTCCTGGCTTATTAGCACAGATTTGTAATGGCTGTTTTGGAAAATGTGCTATGAATTTATCTGAAGGTTTTCATGATGGAATAGTTAATTCAACCTTACAAATCCTTGGCACTTAACTTTTATCTTCTTAGAACAAAACACAGAATCTGTGATTTGATGCCTTGAAGTCAGCAAAACAAAATGGTACTTTAACAGCAGCATTTACTTTGATCAGTTTTCAGCATTTGTGTCCTTGCCTTTCACATAGTACAAATTGCTTTACCAGAGTAACGGGGCAGGAGCCTGTAGACTGTTTTTGTAGTCGGTTTCTGTGGTGATACTCAGCTCTCCATGAAACTATGATCTCTGGGGACAGAAACCTCTGCAGATGCCTTAACTTTGCAGCTGCTAGAGACCTTAAAGGAACTCTGCAGACAGTAGTGACCAGCATGGATATGTCCAGATACAGTGTCGTGGGGCTAAAAAATGGAAGTTAAAAACGATCAAGCCATGGTACGGCGACTTTGCCTTGCGCTGGCAGCCCTGGCGACTGCTTTCTGCTCCGGGGCCGCCCGCCCCCATGCCCGCATGGCTTTTTCGGTCGCCCCTTCCCCCCCCACCTCCGGCAGCATGGACGGCAGGCGCTGCTGCTGGGAGGTGCGGCTCCAGTCTGATGCAGAGTTTCGGCGCTGTGCGGCCCTGGCTTTGCTGGCCAGCACGGGCGGTGCTCGCGCCGTCCAGAATGACTGCGGGAGGCGCGAACCCGGTCCCGGGCTGGGGTCGGCCATGGCCCCGCTCCGAGCCGAGGCGGGGCTGGGGCGCGAAGCCGGGCGGGCTGTGCCCACAGCCGAGGCGTGCGGC
>VYZS01099346.1:25136-164333 GCA_013400695.1 Neodrepanis coruscans | reverse complement strand
AAAAAAAAAAAAATAATAACGCGCACGTATAGGGAGGGAGATAAAAACGAACAAGAAAGCAGAGGAACGCCTTGCTCCAGATGCGCCACATGTGTGGATATAAAAAGCAAGCAAACCTATTAATCAAAGATTTTGGGGATGGAGGGAGGGTGAACAGCACAGGCTGAAAGGTGACATGAGGATAAAACAATAAGTACACGCAGGCACATGCACACCGCAGTGGCCGGGCAGGCGGCGGTGGGCTGACCCAGTGGTCTCCTCCCCTGCCTGCATCCGAAAGCGCAGGCAAGCAGGGTTTAAAATAGAACAATATGGTGGCACTTTCACTATTGCCTGCCTGCCTTTTTTTCACCCCTCCTTCTCATGTTTAAAAAAAAAAAAAAAAAAAAAAAAAGAAGAAGCTGTTCTGAGGATGAGAAGGGAGTTATTTATAAGCTCTGCATAGCAGACAACCCAGATCTGGTTGCATCTTAAGGCACAAAATCACATTTCAGCCTGTGGTCCAAGCCAAGTTTTGTCCTAAAGAGTTAACAACAAACCACCCAGTAGTCCCATGTTTATAGCGAGCATTTCATATAACTAGGCAAGTGCTGCCAGACCTTGATGAGCAGATCTACGCACATAATAGAAGAGGTGTGGTCCCCGCTCACTTTCTTTTTCCACCCAGAGAGGCACAGGCTAGTTTCATTTTACAAAGTGGCTATATACAACCAAGTTCACTGCCCAGTGAGCTTGAGTTCATCTGACTATTTATAATCAGGTCTCTTCTCCCTACGCCCACCCTACAGGCTGTGGGACAGCTAGGCAATGGTGGCCCAGCAACAGATACAGCCATGGTGTGTTTGCAGGCGAGGTTGCAGTGAACTGGCAGATAAGGATGCCCGGGATGGCTTAGGGCCCAACCTGTTCCTGGGGTGCTGTCCTCTTCAAACCCCTAGGCACACTTCCTTGCCTGCCCTGAAAACTGGAGAAATTTACGGAGTACCAAGCACCATTACGCCCAGAAGACATCCCCAAACTGTGGGAATTGCTGGCACAAACCTGGTCTGAGCAGTAGTGAGCAGCTGCAGTCACTCAAGGGCCAGCCTTGAGCAAGTGAGCCCTGGGAAGGCAAACAGCTCCCAAAGAGCACAGTGAGTTAGTTGGGTCTGGCCTCCAGGAGTCTGCAGCAGCTCCTCTCTTGGCACCTCTGCAGCATCATGGGCATGGAGAAGATGTTGGCTGGAAAACAGGAAAAGGGAGCCACAGTCACAGACAGTAGTGGAGGAGACTGGACTCTCATCCGGTGTCACTGCTCTCATCCTGCATGGCCAAACTTACCTACAGTTTACTTCAGATTCCGATTTGTGAAAAAAAGGATGGTTTTCCTCCCATGTCTCAGAGATGGGCTAAGCGTCTTAAATCATTAATGTCTGTAAAGTGCATTCATTTCCTCAGATGGAAGCTCTTACTGATGTGTGAAGTATTATTAGGATTATTACTGCTAATAAACAAGGCAGGCAGGGTGATTTTATTTCATGTGACGGCTTACAAAGGGCACAAGAATGCAGAGAGGGGGGAAGATGGTAATTTGTACGAAAGGTGACCCCCCTCACCAGTGCTAAGCTCAAAGGCAGAGAGAAACACCCTAGGGTCCTGGTGGGTTGCCAGCCACTAGAGACCTCCCCTGGAGTGCTGGTTCCCTGGCAGCCTTGTGCTCTCAGCCACTGGCAAGCAGACTCCTGCTCTGCAACACCATCCTGGACCACCATGTTTAGCGGGTGGCCCAGAGGGGGAAACCTGTGCAGAAGGTGATTTTTCCCTTTTTTTAGATATCTGACTTCTTCCTGGTGTGCATCTTGTCTAGAGCAAGGGCAGACACTGAGGCACCATACCTACAGTCTGAGTGGATACACCCCCAATTTTGCAGAGGAACCAAGATGAACCAAGAAAAACTATTTTCCTACACAGGGGAGGGAGAGAGGCACCTCTGCAGAAGAATTCACCCCTGTGGGCTGGACCCAGTGCCTACCCTTGCCCAGAGATCACCAAGGCCCCTCAGGCAGCTGTCATCCCTTACCCAAAAAATGATGAGCCACTGATTTTCCCAAGGTAGCTTAGCAAGCCATGAGAGAAGCCATCCCTTGCTTCCTTGGTGCTTGGGTGTTGGTTGTGTGGGGCTCCCTGCTGCATCTCAGCCCCTATCAAAGGGATAGCCACCCACCACATCTTTGTTACTAACTGGAGGGTTGTAATCTACTGAAAACTTTGCCAGCACATTTTCATATATTAAAGCATGGTTGTAAAATAAGAAATTTAAGGGAAGTGGATTAATGTTACTTGGTTCTGGCCAAATTAGTAAAATACAGTCTGAGTTACTGCCAGGCTGCTTAATTCATTTTATTCAAAGTGGCTGGGCAATTTCCCTGAGGTTGGCTCGTCGGGAAGCAGAGTCAGCTCTGGCTTTATCCGTTCCTGCATGTCACCTTCCTAGCTGCCAACAGTGGCTGTGACCCCGCAGGGCTGGGAGAGTGGGGAGAAGGGGGACTTCCCTCCAACAAGATAGCATGTGCTGGGTGCTGCAGGGTGGCACCCATCTTGGCATGAACCAGGAGGGAGCTTGGACTGGGAGCATGTGCTTGCACAGTCTGCCAGCTGCATGTGGTGTTATGAATGGCACCAAACATGTCTCCTCATGGCTGCCCTTCCTGCAGGTTCAGGTTGGCCAGGGTAGCCATCAGCCCCATCAGCACTGAAAAGAATCAAACTGTCACCTTGTGCTCCAAGAGCCAAGCCTCAGCTCGTGCTACTGGTCAGAGGTGTTCTGACATTGGAGCGTGGCAGCAGGGGTACTACAGCTTCTCCCAGCTCCTCCCTGCCCAGCAGAAAGGAGGAGAAGGGCTTAGCAGCTTTTCTCAAGAGCTCTCTTCATGCTTTAAAGAAAATCCTTCGCATCTCCTCACCTTGCACGTAAGCTTCAGTGGAAGTGACATTTGGAAAGGCATTGTTCCACTTTGTTCAGGTGCTCTTTCTCCCTGGCATCCTCCAGCTGATTATTTGCCCCCTTGTTTCTAAACCAAATTTAATTCCTTTATCCACCTGCATGGCAGAACTAGTCATTGGCATGCATTACAGTGTCTGGCACTAAAAATCAGCATAGACCTGCATTCCTGCATGCACTCTGAATCATCATGAGGTTCCTGAGATTTAAATGGGAAGCAGAACACCCTGCTTTGTAGATGGACAAGTGAAACTTTTGCAGTCCTCTCGCTTCAGAAACAAGCTCTGAATCATGCAAAGAGAAAGGTGCCAGGAGTGGCTCTGCTCTCATCCTGGCTCCACTACTCACTTGCTGTGTGGCTTCCAGAAAAACTCTGAGAGGCTAAATACAGGTACTTCCTCCTCCCCACCAACAGCCCCAGGGCAGGGGAGATTTGTAGGGGCCACAGGGCTTCATGTACAGGGGGAAGGACATGCTTCCCAGAAGCTGTCATACCACACTCCCCAGAAGAAGATGGCTTTTCTGTTTTCTCTGCCTTTGACGTCCTCCTGGGCTCCTGGCAGAGAAGGATCCTACCAATGCCAGAGGGTGCCACAGGGTGCTGAGCAGCAGTGCTGGGAGCCACAAAGTGAACACTGTGAGGCTGCACGCATCATCTTCTGAGCTCAGAGGTGGATATCCTCCTCCTGTATCAATAAAAACCTAGATTCCTAGGTAAATAGGATGCATTAATATTTACTTTAAAAAAGCTTGGAATCATGATTTAATATTGAAGAAAAGGGTATTCTTACATAGTGTTTGAAGAGCTTCTTCTAATACAATATTTTTTAACTTCAGACATGGTAACCCAGTAAGCTCTGTTACCGCGCTAATACTATATAAAAATGATCCTTTATTATAAATCATACTGCACACCAAAAGGATATAAATAGAGCCTCAGTGCAGCATTGGCATGCCTCATATTTCTCTTGGTTCACATTAAATGAGCCACTAAATTACAGTGTCCTTCTTTATGATATCATCCTCCAAAGCCAAGCATTTTACGTGTTATGTAGGGCTGCTGTAACAAGAGAAATTAGCACGGCTGGTTTAATTCAGCCAGTCTGCCATGCATGTTATAGGAAGAGTGTTAAAATGAGCCAGAATGAGAAATTTCATTGTTCTTTCAAAAAACTCACCACTTGGAACGTGTATTTTGTGGGGGGTTTTGCTAAGGCCTGACACACTTTCTCTCAGCAAGGGTTTAGCTGTGCCCTCAGCTCTGGCAGCAGAGAGGCGAGGGGAGATGAGAGGAAATCCCTGTTCTTCTGCTGCCACGCTAAGGATATGTTTTTCTTGGACACCCTCTGGAGAACCCAGGGAAGCTTGATGGCTTCCCAGGGAGAGGCACTAGCAGGGCAGATGGGGAGATGCTGCAGGGGCTGGGGGAGCCAGCTTCAGACTGGGATCTGGGTTTTGGTCTGCTGCTGGTACCTCTGCTAACAGCATTGGAGTTATTGTTGATTTAGATGAATCCAGGTGTAGGCAGATTCAGGTCCTTGCTGAGTGATGCTGGCAATTATTTAACTTTCCCAGTTCTCACCTGCAGGAAGGGGGAGGTATTTTGCCCACAGAATTGATGCTTGCCTGTTTGTGAGGCAGCCCCAAGCATCTCCCTGACAGCCTCTGCTACAGAAATCCATGGGGTTATTGTTTGTATTGCAAAATAGAAATATAATGTTCAGACTGGGGGGCGGGGGATCCAGCTTGACTGTCATCTCTAGTGATGGTATCTGACCGCACCAAAGAAGAAAACCCTCCTACAGTCCTAGGAGCTGCATATGCCTTCAGGGACACATAAAGTAATTCAGGTCAAAAATGTAGGTTGTTTTATTTAGCAGATAAAGAGGTGGGGAAAGAAACGAAGGAGAGGGAAAGAGGAAACAGGCTGCTACAAAAATACAATCTCCATAAAGAGCTTTTCAGGATTTCCCCCCAAATTTAAACTGAAGAGAAGAAGTTTCAGCATTTCCTTTTCAGCCTTGCTAAGTCCCAGCTCATGCTGGCAGAGACCTAAGTCAGTTCCCTGCAGGGCAAAGATCAGGGTTAGCACATGGAGTTCATGGCTGGATGTAAGGAGGGGAGGTGCTGGCAAAAAGAGACTACCAAACACTCTGAGGGGCAGCAGCTGGGCCAAAAGAATCCAGGCAGCCCAGAATTGGCATAAGCGGTTGTTGAGAAGTGAACCCAATTTAAAGTCACCCAAGTGTTCATTACCTGCAGAGCTGGAATGCCTCAAGGAAATTTTCAAGCCAAGTTGTCTGCAGCAAGTAAAAGTGTCCCCTCATGCATGTTGGGATGCTGCAGGCTCTGTGGCCTGTGAGGATGCCTAGTAAAGCAAACTGTGCCATGAATAATCAATGAATACTAAAAATTTCTACTACCTGCAGTGCTCCATGACCATGTGATATATTATAGAAATGGCAGGCTGCCTTCTGAAAGTGAAATAAAACCTCTACAGTGCAGCCCTTGGCATCGTATCTCATCAGAAAAAATCCTGAAGCAAATTAGAGTTATGCAAGCTGTGAAATACCCAGCCTCGGTGCTGAATTGAGGAAGCCATCAGGACCATCTTGCTGCTTCCAAAAGTATCTGTCTCCTCTTGGCAGGGCAGATTATAAATTTTTCAAAGTTTAGTGTACAGACCCTATCCATGGGGAGGTAAAAGGAAGCCTGAGCACAGGGTACTCCTAGGGCAGCTCCATCCATTCTTCCCAGCTCTCCCAAGAAGAGGGAACTGCTCAGTGGAGAGCAGCACCCAACTGCTACCTAGAGGAATGCTCAAGCATACTCCAAGTGTAGATCCATTGACTTGTGCATCCCTGTCTGGTGGCTCCTTAGTACATGCACAGATATTTATATGCGTGCACATTGGCTAAAATATCACTGCTGTCAGCAGAGTGCCATGTTAAGAAGCACTTGCAGGGCAAGATAAAAAAGATGAGACTGATAAGGAAATCTTCAGACCCTTCCATCTCTGTCCTCCTCATCCCCTGCAGAAAGGTTTTCATAGAGATTCATTAATTTCAAGACCTTGGGTTTACAATTGGTTTGCAAAATAGAGATGAAGGCAGGCACACATGAAGTAGCAATGGGCTCATAAGAGAAAAGCTGAAATTTGATGTCTTTAGCATTTCTCATGGCAGAACAGGGTATGACCTGCAAAGCCTAGACCACAGTCCCAACTCCCTTAAAGACTGTAGAGTTTTGTTTGGCCATGACAGTGACAAAAGAGCACACAGGAGAATCTGATGGTATTTTGATCTTTTAATTCAATATAAGACCATTTCTGTAATTTAAGAAACATTTAATTAAAAAAAAATATATGATGACGTACCATATATCACAAGGAGACAGTGATATGCTGCAATATCCCTGGGCAAAGGTTACATTAAAGATGGTGCTGTCATCGTTAAAGTGGTGAGCTAGCATCTCTTACAAGCCCAATATTTCTCTTTCCTCCTTAAAAATCTACATGCAAAAGCGGAAAGTTAGCTACAACATTGATAAAGGAGGTCTGGTCCCAAGGTGGGGTTTTTGGTCAGATTTTAGGTAAATCAAATATAACACCTTAAAAATAGCAGTATTCAGCAAAGCCCAGAAGCTCCAGTGATTTCTCTTCTACTTTGCAACCAGAAAGACGAGGGTAGAGGGGAGAAGCAGAGAGAGAGAGATTAAAACAGCTTTAATTTTAGGACTTGTCTCATCAAGAGGTAGTATGTGACACCAAAAATGAATCCAATTAAAAATGTTTATAACTTAAAGTTGCTTAATTAGCACCTTCAGAAGTTTTGCGATGTTTCCCCACTAACTTCCCCTCTTCTGGCATGCATGCACGCAGTGGCAGCTAGTCCTAGAGCAGGGAGGGTTAGGGCTGCTCCAAACATACTTAATCTCCATGTCCCCTAGTCCCTTGGGGGCAATGTCAACCTCCTGAAAAAGCCTTGGTGATGAAGGGTCTTCAGAGGCTTCCAGAGGTGTTGGAGGATGCCTCTTCCAGTCTCTCTGATACTGCAAGCAGACAAAGCAAGATGTGAGATCCAAGCTACCCCATCACCCCAAGTTAAGGAACTTTCCCCATAGGGAGCATGTACTTTCCTCCTGGCACCCCATGCTGGTGCTGGCTTTCTCCTTTGAATTGTGTTTTCCACCAGTGCCCCAGTGTTGCTGGTAGGCACAAGTCTGGCCTCAGCCTTTGAGTCCTGCATGCAGCATCTGTGCCACATTGGCCCATGTACAGGAGAAAAGGAAGAAACCTTCCCCCTGTCTCCCCATCTATTGTACAGCCTGGAGAAGACAGGGAGTTAATGAGAGATGCCTCATGAGAACTGCACATTCTGCTTCCTGCTAAGGAACTCAACCCCAGAAGAGTTCCCTCCCAGAACTACTACCTGTATCAGTGTCAGAGATGCTCTCACAGACACAGATTCAGGATGATCAGGGCAACAAACTCTGCCCAGCTTTTGTGTTTTGGTTGCCATGGGAATATGCTTATCCCTATTGAAGTCATTTGGGAAGCACAGAGGTTCAGGAAAACAACAGGGAGAAATGCAGGGACATGGCACACTGTGACAGCCACAAGGTAGGTAGCCTGGCTAAGCAGGGATCTTTTGCCTCTGTCCCTCTGGGAACCACAGCCAGCCAGCCACTGCATGGCTTTTTTGGTGGCAGGTTACCATGGGCCCTGAAACAGTGCTTAGGTGATGTGGGGCATAAACACCATCGTGGCGACATTGCATGGAAGAGTGACTGCAAACAACCCATTTTTAATTTTTTTTTTTCCACCAAGTCTTTTACAGATGGAGGAGGACTCAGGAATATAAGTAAGGTAATTTCACAGCACACCTGAGGTTTCCTCTGGCCTGGAGAAATAATGTAAAGAGCTAGCTGTGTTTCACAGAATTGTAGAACAGTTTTTGTTGGGAGGGACCTTAAAGATCATCTAGTTTTAACCTCACTTGCATGGGCAGGGACACCTTCTGTTAGACTAGGTTGCTCAAAACCCTGTCCAACCTGGCCTTGAAAACTTCCAGGAATGGACCATCCATAACTTCTCTGGACAGCCCATTCCAGTGCCTCACCACCCTCACAGTAAAGAATTTCTTCTTAATATCCAATCTAAATCTATCCTCTTTCAGTTTAAAGTAGTTACCCATGTCAGTTTAAAGTAGTTAGCCATGTCCTGTCACTAAATGCCCACCTAAAAAGTCCCTCTCCAGCTCTCTTGTGGGCTCCCTTCAGGTGCTGGGAGGTTGCCATAAGGTCTCTCTAGAGCCTTCATGGAGTCCTGACTCTTCCTCCCCCATAATCCCTAGCTCTTTCATGGAGTTTGCACACAATGTCCTTTTGTTCACATCAATTTGCCAACAACATAAAATTTAAAGATGTACAGTCAGAAGAAACATCTCACCTTGATGACTGAACATCCATCTAATATGGGATGCAGAGTATGTAAAAGATGTCTATGCCGGACCAAATAGAAGACCTCATCTATTAGGTTCTTTTTAACCCTATATATGCATTGTGTCATGTATAGAGGCTAGTGTTCTTAGGTCCTAAATATAATAAGTAATAATTTACTTATTCATTATACATTTCTGTTTATAGGCTTTACCTACACAAGATATGTTCTCAGGCTATTAGATATCAAAGGCTCCATGGTGCAGGCAAACTCAAAGGAGAAGTCAACATGATTTTTCCAGGAGTTCATTTCACTATAACAATAATAATCATGACTTTACATAGTGCCTTTGATTTAGACTGCCAAAGTACTTTGTTCTCTGTTTGATAAATTACATACAAGATAGGATTCAATTTGCCCATCACTGGTGTGGATTGGGAGGGCCAGTCTCCCACAATATTCTGCAACTCAAACAACAGTTTATCCACATAAAAACAAATGGAAATTTTAAGACTGGAAAAGGTAATGTAGAATTGTCTTGGGAGGATTTTGCTAAATTAAGTGGAGCTAATGGTCCTAATAACAGGAATTTCAAGGCTTACCTTGGAAATCACATCTGTGGTGATATTGGTTGGTGAGAGTGAAGGGTTACGCTGGTAGAGAGTGAAGGGTTATGTTGGCTTCTGACAACCAAGCCCAGGACTGTTCTGTAACCTCATCACTTTATATCTCCCCTATATTATTACTTGAACATGAGTGAAAAATTAGCACAGCCTTGGTTCAGGGCAAGCATATTGAGCAGGAAAACTTGAGAGATGGGAACAAATTGGTTCTCAGCAGAAAGCCAACCTCACATCCTCAGTAAGTCACAGGACAGAGACTAAACACTCTGGCCTTCCTGATGATCACATAAGATAGTTCCTTTGATGAGTCCTTCTGAAATATAAATTAATTTAATCACTTATGATGTTGGGAAACAAGAGACATTAAGGTATCTTGGTTGGGAAGGACCTTAAAGATCATCTAGTTCCAACTCCCCTTCCATGAACAGGGGATACCTTCTATTAGACTAGGTTGCTCAAAGCCCTGTCCAACCTGGCCTTGAATACTTCCAGGAATGGAGCATCCATGGCTTCTCTGGACAGCCTGTTCCTGTAAAGAATTTCTTCCTAATATCCAGCACAGTCCACACAATATGACACAGTCACAGAGGGTAAAGCCTATGTTTTTCTTAGCAAGTAGAGCAGCACAAAAGCAGTGCTGGTGTGCTGTCTATCTGTTTTACCTGTAACTGAGATGCCATGAGTTGGATCACCTCAGGTGCATATCTGCATCTCCTCTCCCAGCACAGTGTCACCTGAGAAGAGCCCAGCTTGCATGCTGCAATCCTTTTCCACAGTATGAACCATCAAATCACAGTTATGTGGCACAACCAGGAGATGCGCTTGTTTCATCCATATTAAAATGCTACTGAGAGGCACCTTATGCATCCAGGTTTTGCCTCCCTGGCCCCAGCTTTGCTTGTATCCCACCTAAAGCCAGGTTCCTACATGGACCACCCTTCCTTGGCTGCAAAGGTTGAAGTCTTCATAGGTAACAAGGGAACATAGTAGCAGCATCAACAGTTTGAAGAGGAGAATAAACATCACAAGCCAGACTCATTGTGGCAAATTGAAACAGGTGAAGCAAAGTCCATCTCAGCTGTGCACTACTGTGGATATGGGCCCTGGTTCTGCACCAGTGCAAATTCCTACAGCACGAACAACACCGAGAGCCATGTGTCATGACAGTGGAGCTTTCCTGAAGCATTTGGCCTTAAGCCTCTGTAAATGCCATATACTTTGGGTTTAAACCAGTCAAGCTGCATTGAAAAAAGCTCTTTGCTGCAAGATTTAAGAGATTACCTGTCTGCAGGCTAAACAATAGCTTCTATTTTGCTGCAAACCCATGTCCTTTTCTGGAAGTGGTTAACTCAAGATGATGCAAATACTATTGTTAACCCCTCTGACTCTTCCTGCTGACAATCTTAGTGTTCAGCAAAAATCCCTCTCTCACAACCTCACACTGTCTCTCAAAAAGCCAAGTGTGCTTGTTGTCCCCTTCCCAGCTGCCCTCCAACTGCCTTCTAATTACCTCTGTAATGTGCTTCTGCGTATCCAATATGGAGTTCTGCAGCACACTAAAAATTCAAGGACGACATAAAATAAAGAAATACCAAGTAGAGGAGCACAAGAAGTCCTGGAGCAACCACATTGTTAATTTTCCTGTTTAATTCACTGTTAACAGCTATTTTTGATCCAAAACTGCTGTACAATACAGTGCCACACTTGAGCATAGCTGAATGCTCCCGGATTCATTGCTTAAGGCCAGAAGAGATCCTTATGATTATCATGTGTATCTTCCCCAGTCATTTCTGTTGCTTGCCCACAACTTCTTTTTGAATTGCAAATGCATCTGTTAGAAAGTCATCTAGTCTTAGGTTAAAGAACAAAAGGTCCAGAAAGTCTACCAGGATGTTAGGAAAGACTTTTTTTTTTTTGATTAGTCACCCTCATACAACATGTGGACTCTTTTTTCTCCTCTGTATCTGGTTTGCCTCTGCTTCTAGCCACTGGACTGCACATTTTTGCTAAATGGAAGCCTCCAGTCAGAAATCTCTTTCCTACTGCAACACTGTTACCAAATTGCCTTATAATTTCTAAATTAGTTTCTCACCGCAGAGAGTGCTTTGTGGCCCTTGTACATTCTCGCGTGTCCCCTCCAAATGCTTTTATATAGCCAAGCTCACCTTGAAGTGTAAGATCTTTGCATGGAGCCCTGTCTTCCTCATAAGTCATCAGAGCAGACTATCGGTATTCTTGGTACTTGACTGTCCTTGGCAATGGTGTGCTTTTGTATCTAAAAGGAGAAGATATGTACATGCCACTCAAAGGTCTGTCCATCTTCTAATTATTTTGCCTCAGCTCTTCTGATGGTTTGAACAGGATGGCTGGGTGAATGAGGACAGTCACTTTGCTGGCAGGAGATGCAAGAAGGCAGTTTGCATGTGTGGGTCACAGCTCCTACTTGCCTCCAGCTTTTAATAATAGGTAGTGTTAGCTTTGTGCTCTCTCCTGCCATCTTCCCTGCCAGCATGCAGAGTCATCTGCCTGCCTGAAACATGCTGGCTTTTGCCAGTTGCTCAAAATATTTCCCCTTCCACATGTCTGTACAAAAGCAGCCTGAATTGTATGCAGCTCCTAGTATACCTAGCAATACTGTGGGAGCAGGCCCTTTGCACATATTTATTTATTTCTGGCACATCTGATCCTAGTGCCATGCACAGTGTGGAGTGGGTGACGAAATGTGCAAAAATAGTAATTAACTGCAGAAGAAAGAACCCCAAAGCAATGACTGGAGGAATGGCTCTAGTCACTGGATGACATGTTGGCCAGGCGTCTGAGAGAGGTTTCCATATCCCAGGCATGTTCACTCATCCCTACTTGTAATGACATCTGCTTTCCAGGGGTATTTTATCAAATCTGAAAATGCAGAATGAGTCCTGTGGATATAGTGGGAAATGAGTCTTCATCCTTGGAGTCCCATGGGTAAACACCAAGCAGCAGGTACAGTACTGCTGATTTAGCAACCCTTTCTGGGTTCTGCTGAAGGACATCCTTAGAAGAGGCCGAGATATTTTGTTTTCATAGCTTTTTAACCTTTTCCTTCCCAAAAGAGTGTTTGTATTTATTTTGGCACCTTGAATGTTTTGAAGAGAGGATTGATTTGGATTTGCTTAAGCATTTTTTCCCCTTAATCCCATTAAGTCAGTCTCTGATTCTTTCCAGGGCTCCCTTCTGTGGAGCTATTTCCTCTTGGAATCATTTACTTTCTGTGGATTGAAGGAATTAATGAGGCAGATGCTGCTTTCATTCTCATCACCGTTAAGTCCAAAACAACTGCAGCAGTTTCCTGGAACAGATCCAGATTTTACTGGTGTAAATGAGGTCAGAATCTGGCTCACTGTGCTTCCTTTTGCTAAGAAATACAGAGACTGCCGAAAACAAGAAGTCTTGTGCAGGTTGGGAAAATCCTGCTGGGTGAAGTCCACTATTTCATTGAAAGACTGAGTTTCTGCATTTCTCCACAGAGGGGCTTTGCTGAGCACCACAGATATTCACAGACAACCCAGAGTACTGGTAAGTCAGTACTTAGGGAAACAAGTCCAAGGACAAAGACTTGCAGAAGTGTCAGAATTGTCTACAGAAACGTCTGCAATGGCATAGGCCTAAGTCATGCTGGTGCAAAAAATGAAGATTAAGAAACATAGGGAAAGATAACTGGCTAAGTCAGTCAGTCTTCAGGGGCCTCACAGGGAAAGAAGAAGCAAACAGAAAACAGAGATATATGCAAATGGTTCAGGTTTCACATCAAAGGTTGGCACATACTATGATGGATAAAATCAAGAAAGATATGTCCAGCACAGGACAGGAAGGCAAGCAGGGAAGCATTCTGGCTATAGCTTGGTGGTCAGAGGAAGCCTGAGGAAAGCATTGGTCTGATGGCATTGCAGCAGTAACCCACACAGAGGTCAGCCCAGGTTGGTACCTTCTGTGAACCTCAGGAGCAGTGTGAGAGAGCGGGGCTTCTATCAGAACAGCACCCTGCCTGGCTGCAGAAAGGGGAAAAAAGAAGAGTGAGGTAGCTATGGCCAGTCAGCTTTGTTTCAGTTCCTGGAAATGTGCTGGAACAAATAATTACACAAACTAATCATCAGCACCTAGGAAACAACCAAGAGAAGAGGAACAAGCAGCCCTGATTTGCCAGGAGCAAATCATGTCAAATCAGCCTAATTTAATCCTGTAACAGGTCTTGTGGATAGAGACAAAGCAGGGGACTTTTTGTATCTTGACTTTGGTAAGGCCTTTGTTACCATCTCTTGTGACTTCATGTTACAAGATGTAAACTAAGGAAACATGTCCTAGGAGATTACCTTAAGGAGGTGGTGCAAAACAGATTGGAAAACCATACTCAAAAATAAAGCATCTTTGTAAAAATAAAGAATTTTTTATGTAGGATTCTACAGAGGTCCAGCCACTGGATTCTAAGATAGTGGGAATCCTTGTCAGATATATAGATGACACCAAGCTGAGAGGAGTCACAAAGACCTGAGAGAGGATTAGGAACAAAAATAATACTGCTGTGTTCAAGAAAAGGTCTGAAAAAAGGGATGTAACTCAATAGGAAGAGAAGCAAAGTTGTGCACAGAGGTAGGTATAGTCACAGGGTAAATGAAAGTCACAGGGACAAAATGAAAGAGATGATTAGGCAGATGTGGAGCAGTGCAGCAACTCAGGAACATGAAATGAATAAAAAGTGCCATTTGTCATACAGAAGACAGTCACCATATCAGGTCACTCAAAGAGGAGCTCTGCCTGTAAAATACACGTCTGTGCCCTCTGTTTTACCCAGTACTGTTACAACCTTTGTTCAGCTCAGGAGAGTCTGGAAGGAAGTGGGATGGAAGGTCTAGAAAAGAGGAATTGAGAAGAAAAACTTATTCAATGGAGATTGTTTACTCCAGAATGGAGGAGACTGGAGGAGACACAATACTATCTCTGGAGAAGGAGGGAATAAACTGTTCTGCAGAAGGCTCACTATATCCATTGTGAGTGCTGTAAGAAACAATGCGTCTCAATTGCAGTAAGAGAGATTAAAGTTAGATGCTTGAAAAAGGGGAAGGCTAACAAAGCATAAACCCACCTGCCTGGCAAGGATGTGAAACCTGTATCCTTGTCAGAGTTTAAAAGTGGGATGGAAACTCCAGGATAATTTCTGAAATCAGCCTCTTGAGGTCCTTTCTAGCCATGTTTTTCTCTGATTTTGTGATGAATGGTATTAAATGAATATAAATTACCTCACATGGGGACACTGACATTCAGGCTTGGTGATGAATAGTGATCAATGACAAAACTGTCAGCTTGCGGGGAGGCATCCAGTAGGGTTATTGCTAGAAACTGGTGTTAGCTCCAGTTTTGTTTACCATCTTCTTTAATGATCTAGAAAAAGCATTAGACAGCATGTTTATTAAAACTGCAATTGATACTACATTGGGGAGGAGATGCAATCACCAGCCCGGAGTGGAAAATAACACAAAAGGACAAAAAAAAAGATATGGGACATGGGAAAAAAATTACCTACCTCAAAGGACACACAGAATAATATGTCTAGAGAAGAAATAGTCCAAAATTAAGACATCCTATAGGAGGAGGAGAACAAAATGCAATGAAATGCTTTGCAGGGTTAGCACACAGGAAATTGGACAGGAGTTTACAATTCGTCACGTCAACAGAAAAAGTCTCACTGCAGATTTGGGCTGCATGACATATCCCAGGGCAGAGAGATAAGCAACGGTCTGATCACTGTTGTGCAAGTTTTCTTTCTGGATGTCTCCTGATCAGTGTAGCTGCCAGGATGGAGGAGTAGCTTGCAGAATTGGCAAAAGTAATTGAAAGCAGAGAAGACTGGCTTATGGAGAAAGAATTATATAGGTACTCTGTGGCAAAGTAACACCAGGTTCACATTTTTAAGGTCAGAAAAGGTGCCCTTTTTACCAGGCATAATTATGACAGGAAAATTGAGCATCACATCGATATGAGGTATTTTATACTAGCATTGCATGTTTTCATTGGCCACAAAGTGGTTTCAAACTGATACACAAGCCTCCTGGGCCTCATCCATTGCTGGCTGCCAGGGTCAACACTAGGACCAACCTGTGTGAGAGCTGAGGCATCACCCCTGCATCTGCCTCAGGAGGCAGGACCTGCTGAGGAGACTCTTGGGAAGTGCTGTTGCTCCCTCATGATTGCAGAGAAATGGATAGCATTCCACTTTGTGTGATCAGAGACAGGCTGACATTCATTGATAATGAAGTTGCATAAGCAAATCAACATGATGAGCCATGTTGATTGGAGGAGAAGAAATCAGAGCTGCTCAGATGGACAAATCAACAGGGAAAAAGATGCTATTTTCAGGTTTCTAAAGAGGTATTACGAACAAAAAGAAAGCACAGATATAAAACTGTACTTGAGAGAGTCCTTTAGAGAGAAGATAAAGGTAAAGGCTTTTTCTAACTTGTGATTTTGAGCCTTTTCACTCTTTGTCCAGCTGGCTTTTGAAACTGAGGTCTAAGAGTGCAATGGTGTGTTTGTCCCAGCTGATACTGAAGCACACAGGCTTTGAACAATAAGGCTTTGTTCTTTCGCCAAATGCAGCATTGCCTGTGCGGTTGCTTGGGAGAAAAAAAGGAACAAACACATTAGGAAGTCACTGAAAATGAAATGATGGCTCACTTCAAGGCGTGCAGTAACACACTGCAGAGATGAATGAGCTCTGCACGGTGCATGAGACCATCAGGAGAGATCTTCAGAAAAACACCCCTTAGTTCCCACCACACTTGCAGTATGGCAGAGGAGATGACCTTCAGATATTTGCCCAGGACCAACAGGCACCTGAAAAGCTTTGCAGGACACCTGTGTTGCCTACAGCTTTTGCAGGGAGTGTGGATGTTGCTGGCAAAGCACTGTGCGAGGGTGCACTTGCCTTTGAGGAGCAGTCACCACAAAAAGAATTCTGTAGCTCTTTCTGGAAGAGGACTTGAAACATGACTCAGAAGTGTAGTTTGTGGTCTTGCAGGACCACAGTGAGGTGCAGGACCACTCGAGCCTGAACTCTGCCAAGGGGAAGGTGGCTCAGCCTCTGTCTTACAGCCCAGTGCCACCAGCAACCTGGAGGGAGCAGGGGGGAAATGAATTCACAAAGAAACCCAAGGGGAAAATAGGCAGTCAGAATAAGCAGAGCGGTCCAGAAGAATGAATTCACTGAACCTACATCCTTGATTTTAATAGGTCCTCTAATAGTAGGGTGAGCCCAGCAGAGTCAGTTATCTCCCAGAAAATGCTCCCAGAAAATGTGGGACTCTGGCAAAGTTATTCCTCTCACTTGCTTGACAATGGGAAACAAGGGACTCCAGTACAAACAGAACCAACACAAAGCTGAGCAGATGTTACCTTAAACTCATCTTCAGCTCATGAGGGAGGATTAAGTGATGTGAAACCACTGGCGCAGCCCAGGTGGGAAAGATTACTTCACTGGGATATGAGCTCTTATTGGAGTTATGGGAAAGAGCTGATTGTTGTGTGTTATATGCTGAGACCTATTACACTGAAAAATGTAGAATACAGCGAGGAGGAGATTGGGGGGTGTGAAAAGAAATTAAAACTACATGTCTGTATTAAAAAGAGACTACATGTCTGCAAAAAAGAGAGAGGCAGAAAGACAGGAAAAAAACAGTTGTGCAGGGTATCTCATGCAGGGTTTGGATGAGTTTCACATGAGCTCACCCAAACGCATCTCAGGCCAGTAGCTGCACAGCAATTGCCCTGTCCCTGCGTTTGCAAGTGCTGGGAACAGCAAGAACAAAGGGTGGGCTCTTTAGCTCTCTAATTCTTCCTTATTTTGCAGAATTGCCACATGCTGAAATAGCAAATGATGTATGAAATGAAAAATCACTCCCCAACCAACGCATATAGGTGATGCAGAGCATATTTGGCCATTACTTCCTTGCAGTAATATTTATCTATATTAATGCCTCATTCAGGGGTAGCTGGAAATACCCAGAATGTGAATAGCAAGGGGATCGGAAGAGAGATCAGGGAGAGAAGCGAATCAGCAAGGCAGGCACTTAAGGAGGCAGATATGAAGTCTTTCCCTGATAAATCACCAGTTCAGTTCTGACCCAGGTTATTAGCAACTGCAAGGCAATATTCTGAGTCGAGTTGCCTCTAAAGCAAATTCATTTAGTGGAGACTTCAGAGGAACCATCGCCATTTGGAGACTACTTCAAGACCAGTGTGGAACACACTAGTGGCCTCAGGCCAGCATCTGGGGATGTATTTTCATAGTGAAAGAAGCCTTTCCCAACTGGTATGTCACGGGGTAGTGGGAACCAGCTCAACCATGAATGAGGACAGAAGCAGGGGAATGCTTTGCTGTGACAGCCCCAGGCAGAGGCACATCACCAGAGCTTGCACCAGGGGAAACCATGGGCAGCTCTGGCTCCAGGCGCTTCCGCTTGGTAGCTCAGTGGAATGATTTCAACCTCTGTCCTCGTGGGAAAGCCTTCTGAATTTCAACAGAGAATGATAACCTCACCTACAGGGATGGTACATCATTTCATCCAATTAAGTAAGAAACAATTGCTAGCCCAAAAATATCTAAAAAAAATTAATTTCATTTTTATTAAACTTGTAGGCTTTCTAGTCTAATTGGAAGTTCTTGGACAGAAACAGGGTGGGGGGAATTCTGCTGCTCATTCAGGGGTGCTTGGTTGTTTCTCCCAGAAAATGCCTGGGAATTCCCTTATCTTTCTGCACGGAAGAAACGCAAGACTGGAGTATACAGTCATGTTACTGCATGTACCCAAACCCCCAAAACTTCAATGCTTTCTGATAACCCGGTCCTCTTCCTGTTCTTGGTAGTATGCCTGAAGACTCAGCATGGCTCTCTAGTTTGTAATCTCCACACACAGGATTGAGTTCCATAAGATGTTGGCCAAGCATAACATCAGTGTTTAGCAGACAATATTTAGTGCTGCTAACTCACTGATGTTTGCATGGAGGGCTAAATTTGGATATGCCTTTCTGAAACTGGGAGAGAGGAGGTGGATCCAGCTGAGTGCTTCTTGCAAGCACCCCTATCCTTGCACAGAAGTCTCACCTTGTAGGACAGATCCAACAGAAAAAGTCAATAGAAGAAGCAAAAAATATGCACTTAATGACACAGTTGGGCTCAGTGTTAGCAAAAAAGACTATGGAAGAGGTCAGCACAACTTGTAAGGTAAGAGCAAAATACCTTACATTTAAATAGCTAGAAACCAAGGGATCATAGAATCCTACAAGCTGTGTTTAAGATGTTCCATTTGCCTCCTCTTACTCACATTTTACCTCCCCATCACCAGAACAAAGCAACTGGAAACTGCTGATAACTATTAAAACTTCTTTGGCACATTTAACGTTTCAGTCTGGGCCCAACTTGAGACCTTCAGATAACAGGGAGTCAAGAGGAACTGTAAATATTCATCCAAGGACAGGTTTTGGCTCTCTGCCTGGTGTCTGAAGGCACTTTGTGTTGTCTCTGAGTGATAACACACTTACATGACATCAAAATATATTTCCAGATAACTAATATCACTAAAGATGTGAGCCATAGAAATTTAGCTATCAAAAATTTTGACTGAGAGGTCTAGAAAATTCATCTTATGGGAAGTATTAGCTAGCTTGACATGACTCACCAGCATGTAAGTCTGGGATGATGCTACTAAACTTGAAGTTACCCTTCCCATGCTGCTATTGTCCTGAGAGACCACATTGACTTTCTGGCTACCTCATGGTCAATCCCACAGCACTTCAGGAATTACTTTGGCTGATGATTTAGTATATGCTATTGGTGGACAGTAATATCCATGAAGGAATTTAACTATAAGGGAACCTCAAGTAAGGATTCTGCCTTTGTGTGCATTTCTCAGGTCATGCACTCAGGCAACACAATTGTGTGGGATACACATCAAAAACTCACTTGCACACTTACCCTGATAGTTCTGCAAAAGTACTGTGGACCAGCATGACTGTCCATAAGAGTCAACAGAAACCTCTAAGAGCAAATTTAAACTCTTCACAAAATCAATGCTGAAAAGAATTCATATCCAATAGGCTAAAATCACCTAGTAAAAACATCTGACTATGCATAGGGGCCAAAAAAACCATAGACTAGATTAATTAGCATATGCATGGATAGCATGGTAGAGCAAAAAAGAGCAAAAATTAGCTCGAATCTTAAAGTCACTTGTATAACATGGAGACTCCTACTCTAGCCTTTTTTGTAAAAAATACCCTTGTAAAACGTGAATTTCTCCCCACCAAGATGATGAAAATCATTGAGATCACTTAGACTGCCTCTGTACACTTTTCCTTAGAAAATCCCCAAATATCTGTCTCTGGGAATGTCTTTATATAAATCCAAACAGAAAATAATTTTCACAGGATCCATAAGTACTAGAAATTATGAGGTCTTTTCCACATCCAAAATATGGCTTCAAAATTTCACTGGCACTCTGTGAATGGACAGCTTGTTAAAGAAAATTGAATAATAAAACATTAGCATTTGACTCAGCCCTTGGCTTTCCAAAGGCTTCTAAAATATTTGTAGCCCAGTATTTTCCTCACAGATTAACAGGAGATGATTTGGACATAGTTCAGTTGAAACAGAACACTACACATCACCAACCCTTTAATGCAGGGGGATCTGAACTTTGGAAGGGGACTGAGCACTGGAGAAGTCCGGAAGTGGGTGCTCACCCTCTCTGCAGAGCAAAGGAAGGTTCTTGCATGGCACCCTGTTGGCTGTCCCTGCCCACTGGCAATGGCCAGAGCATACACAGGAGACATGCACCAGCAGCATCTGGAGGCAGTACAAACATCTTGCTTGCTGTTTATGTCTGGGTGACTAACAATATACTTAAATGAGGTATCCAGTGGCCACTGGGTAACTAGAAAATACAAGCGGGAACTTATTCTACCTCCTGCAGTTCTTCTTATATAAAAGATATAAGCACTCCAGCAGTGAGGAGAAACCAGGAATTTTGGCAATGGGCAAGGGCCTCTTTATCTAGGAAAACAGAGCAACTTCTAATCAGATGCACTGAGCTGGAGACAGAACATGGGTCCTGCAGGTCACTTGCTCTTTGCTACAGGGCACACATAACTGCAGAGTTGTGCCTCTCTCATGCTCTATCCCAAAGCTACCTCTGCCTTTTTGGAAATCATGTCAGCCACTGGGGTGTGGGAGCAGGCAGGCTGCCATAGCCACCACTATAGCTCAGGAGCAACTAGACAGACCGTCCATCTGCAATGGCACTGCAGCCATTCATGTTGCATCTCTCCAAAATGCATTTTTTTCTCCACAAATATTTAACACAGAGCACTGGGTGGCTTGGGATGTTTACAGGCTGTTTCTTGTTTTGCAATATGTTCCCCCAAGGGATGAAGTGCAGTGAGTGAGTGGAGGCTGGAACAGCTTCACACCCTGTTGTCCGCCTCAGCACAGAGGCCAGGAGTTGTGGTGGGGACACTGGGTTTAGAGCATGAAAAGGACTTCCAGTGTCTGATTTATGCTGCGCAGTTGCTTTCATTTTGCATTTCAGTCAGCTTGGACACTGAGGAGACATGAGCGAGCATTAAGAATCGCAGGCTGTCATCACCCTTCCCCTCCCACTGCCATTGTTCTGGTGCAATGTTCCTAAAAAAGCATCCAGACTACCTTTGGGAGCAGAAGCCTTTCTACTACTGCCATCAGACCTGTTTCTGTGCTACCTCCTACTACTGTGCTTGCATAAAAATTTGCACTGAACACAGGTGGTGGAAAGGAACATTTGCTCTCAACCAGTGCAGCAGCAGCTGTCAGGGTGTGGACTACATACTGCTAGACTCCCTTGCCTGCACATTTCTTGTTTGGGTGCTGCACACTTCTCCTTTGCATCCAACATATTCTGCAAGGGGCTCTGAGTGGAAAAGCCCTGCACAAGACAAATTCCCAGGCAGCTGCAGAAAGCTAGGGTCATCATCCTGAGAGACTTTTTAATATGCACAGCAATGCTGGGCAGCACACTGGATATAGAGTGCTTGCCAGCTCTGCCAACCCTTGTAGCAGCACAAGCAAGAGGCAGCAAACTGTGGCTCAGGGAGGGTGAGAAGGCAGCGTGGGCTTCAGCCTGGAAGCCCACCTCTTGTGAACCTATGTCTTCTGGCTCCTTGACTCTAACTGATCACTGAACAACACAGCCCCCTCTTTGTTTCAACCATCTAAATCTCTATAAACAGAGCGCCTGTTCTTTTTTCTTTAACTGTCCTTTGTGGTTTCATGAAAACGCCGGATGCTGCAGAAGGCTGAAGCATGAAAGGTTCCTCTCTCTATCCTCTCCTCCCTGTCCAGCAACCGCACTAAAAAGAAAACACCAAAGAAAGTGCTTGCAAATACCTGAACCGACAGCCCTGGTGATGGAAAGCTCTCCAGTTATTCATAGCCCAAACTGAGCCCAGGCAGCAGCTGTGCAAGTTTCCGAGCTGGCTCTTGCCAGCACCAATGGAGGCTGACCTGCAGGGCCCCAACTCACCACAGGTTTTCTTGCTCATTCCAACTCTTGGCAGCATGGTGGGGGCACAGCAGGGAGAGAATGTGGGGGTCACAGCTGGAGCTACCCTAGTCATGAGATTAGGGAGGAGGCAAATCATCATCTTCTGAAAAACATTTCCAAGCCAGTGCTGCAAGCAGCTCTGTAGGCGAGAGTTTAAGATTTTCACCGCTGAAACCTTAGGTTCCTGTTTACCAAACATTTGTTCAATCTTTACATGTTTGAGTGAATGAGGAAACAAACCACAAGGCTGGGCACAAATGCGAAACCCCTGCTTAAGCACATCAATCACCCTTGTGCCACTTTCTGTGCCTATTTCAGTTTTGAAAAATGAATTCCTCTCCTCAGATTTGTTTTTTCTCATGAGCTCCTGCCCTTTCTCAGTTCACCACCCAGCTACCATGAGCATAGCCTCTGCTTTCTGCAAGCTCCATCACTGCCTTCACAAAGGTAGAGGTGAGTTGCTGAGAAAGCCATGCTCTCTCCTCTCTATTCAGTGCCCCCACTGTCAGTCATACCTTATGCCTGGCACACACCCTTGGGAGCAATAAAGGGAGAAAGATCTAAATCCTCTCTAGTCTAAGGGCTAGCTGCCACCCTGTCCCAGTCCTGCACCCACTAAGTAAGCTCCCAAACCTCAAATTCTGTTTTTACTGAAGAAATGATCCTTCCTCCATCCTAGACCTGTTTCTTACACCCATGCAATCTCCTTGCTCATCAGTTCCTGCAGCACCTCATGGTCTCTTCTTCCCTCATCCTGAGCAGCCTTTTCAGACATCTCTTTCTAGTAGCTGTGTGGCCAGAGCTGAAAACCCACCTTGAAGCCCAGAAAAAACTCACCTAGTTAGATAAACCCAGACAGGGAAGAGGGAACAAATTTTGCACATTGGATGTTACAGAAGAGAGGCCACCCCACTCATGCTGCAGCCACCCCAGGCTCATCTTCTGGATGCCATGTGTTGCTGCAAAGCCACAAGGGCACTGGCCCCACTGCAGGCAAGGGAAGTTATGTGGGGGCAGCATCTCCATTTCATCCAGTACAGCTCCCTGTGCTTGCCCAGATGAGGGACACTCTTAAGACAAACAATCTTGGCTATTTTCTCAAGCTGATAGCACAGAAGGAGGGAGAAAGGACACAGCTGTTTGGCTTCCAGCAGTTATCAGCCCCAGGAGGTCATAGCTTTCCCCCCTCCGGGGATCGGCAACCTCTCAGCTGTCTCTGACCACTGTTCTCTGTCCCTCATGCCCTTGTTACCTCTTTTTTGTCTCTTGCATGTCCTCCTCACCTATTGAGAACATTGCTGATTTATCTCCCAGAGAAACTCAAGCACCAAAAAAACAAAATACATCCACCAGGTGAGGAGAAGGAGCTTGTTGGGGCAGAGGATAATATACAAGACACACAGCACCCCCTTCACCTTCCCATCTGCCTCTTCTGGGTGTGGACGCATTGGAACTCCCTCTGCCTGCAGCACACATGAGGTTTTCATCCCTCTTTGCTGCTGTGAGTGACTTACTCTCCTGTTGAAGTTCAGGCTGGATCATCTGACACACTGTAAAAATTCAGGAGGGTTTTTGATGCTCCTTGAATTCATCAGCGGTCAGTTATGTTTTGGGTAGATGGTTTCATTCTTTATTTTCTGCTTTTTTACCCCACAGAGTCCTTTGCGTGTCATACCTTCATCTTGCTTAGGAAATTAAGATGCCCAGGACAGCTCCACACCATGCTGTGTACTTAAAAATACCTGGAGGCTACTTGGCTATCTCTCCTTGTTATATTTATGTTGCTGTCCTGGCCCAGGTAGGACTTCTCATCGCTGTGATTGCTCATAAGGAGCTACAGGCCTCCATCTCTGCAAGCTGACTCTGACATTTACTGACTCAGACTGAAGTCTCTTGGGCTATGCTCGCCCCAGTCACCTAGAAGAGTCAGTGGAAGGTATCTGGTCTGTAAACCACTTCTATCAAAGGCCGCACAACTGAAATCCAGAAAGACTTGGTCCAAAGCATTAAGTGAGCCTCTTGCCATATGGAGGAATAAACAAAGTAGAGAGGATGAGAAGGTTTGCTGATGAGCACAGTTCACAAGGTCCATGTGCTTGATCTTTGCACACAAATGCTCTCTATCATGACTATTTCTTACTGTTTTCCTAATCAAGACAAAGACTAGGATTAGTTCATGGAAGCCAGGGGCATGCTCTGGTCGCATGGCAGGACTTCCTACTGTCCTGGCCATAAAGGAGCTTCCATGCTCCAACCACTTTCCCAGTTGAGGGAGCCTGGAGAGGAAACTCAGGGGACCAGGACTTTCAAACACACCATCAGAGATATCTGTTACAAAGATCCACGGGCACACAATTTCCATTGATTTCCCTGGGGGTAAGAGGCCAAAATGTGTGCAGGTGATACAAATGTACGAGTTCTCTTGCTGGGGAAGGCCTGGTACAAGCAGGATAGAACATTCCCTGGAGAGGAGTTACAGCCTGAATTTAAGGGTAAGGTGAGCAGACAAGGGTAAAAAGTGGCGGAACAAAATGATTGAACAAAAACTCACTGCATATCAGGCAATGGTTTCAACTTGCTGCCTGCCTATTTTATCACACTGGAGGATTCAGGGGCATGTCTCAAAGATATTGATGCAGCTTTCTGAGCTTTGGCTTTCTTATTCTTGTGCAATCCAGAGACATTCGTATCTAGTTCAAATCCAGAGTAACTGTCTCTTCCAAACAGCTCTGTTGAGACAGCAAAATTTGCAGAAACAAATGCAGAGACAAGTACTTATAATGCAAACACTAAGCATCTGTGTGTGACACAATCAGCTAGCCCTGCTACATATACATCAAACACTTTGCCTCTGCCCTGCCTCAGAGCAGGATTCTTACACTGCAAGTATGCCATGTCCTGTTGGTCACCACAGAGCAAGAGTGCTTTGCAGCCATAACTAGCAAATAACAATGATACTTTTTAACAGGGAGCATATTTAAATACAGTAACTACCTGGAGAGACATCAGTAAGAGCTACACCCATTTCCAGTACTGGGAGAGCAAAACAGTTACAATAGTCACTGCACAGAAGTGACAACCCACTCATTGCTCACTAGGTCTGGCTCTGTGGGAAGGATCCCCCATGAGGCAGCTGGCTTGGCTCCACTCTTGATTGCTTGAGCTGTAGTATCACTAAGTCCCAGCATTAGCAGCCCAAACCATCTTCCCCAAGCATTGTCACAAGCATTGTGTAATATTAAAAATAATCAGGGTTGTCCATATCCACCCTACTTTGAGCCTGCCACTACCATAGATGCAGTGCCTTCAGGTCTGGATGAGCAGCACTTGGTGGGAGCAAGCACTACACCAAGGGCTCTGTAGCTGTAATTTCCCAGCTCTGCCCACAGATATAAATGTAAAAAGTAAAAGCTGCATGGCTGACACAGCTAGAAGCACCTCAGTTTACACTGAATATTCATTCCCCAGCTTTTGCTGAAGGCCTTTAAAAACATGAGTGCTTGCCAGAACAGTCCCTGCCTTCTGTGTTATTTTATTTTAGAAATAGGCTGTCCTGTAAAAGATTAAGTAACTTCATGAGGTATGTAAGTAACAGGTCACTCTGCTAAATAGACCAAACCTACTGTCCTATAGTCTCCTTCACATTTTCATTAAATCTAAAATCAGTTAATATTATATAATATACATGCAGTGGCTTCAGAGACTCTAAGCTTGATAAGAATTTCGAATTAAGAGTACAAGACAACTTGAAACTGTCTTTGAAAAAAAAAAAAGAAAAAAAGAAAAAGAAAATTGGAGCACCCAAGGGCTCCGTCTGGCCTCACAGAGGCGTGGCATTTCCATGAAATGGCTGTGAGCTGAATAAGTATTCTGGGTATTAATATTCAAAGCAGGGCATCACATATAACTTATGAAACACCTCTTTATGTGAATTAAAGACTTTTTCTCAAGGCAGTGAGCTTCCCACTACAACTGGAGCCACTAGGCTCCAAATTCATTACCATAGAACACTTACTGGATAACAAAATTGGAAGTCTTCCCTTTCTGCTATCCTCCCTCTCTAACTGTTAAAATTCAGCTTCATACCTGACTTGACTAATGATGAGTCCCAAGAGAATGAACCCAGACTTCAGAGCAACACAATGACTTTGAGTAACCTCTGGCTCGTGGTGAGAAGCTCACCTGGGATTAGTCCAAGTTGCAACCAGGTGGAAATATTAATGACCATCATTAAGGGAGCCATGGAGGGGTTTTCCTCAACCAGAGAGGACTGCAGCTTCTTTCCAAGAACTATGTCAGCTGATCTGGTTTGTCCTCTTTGCTCCTGTTTGCTGCATGGTCCCCAGGACTAGGACAATGCGCTACCACCTTACTGACATCATTAGGACTCAAGTGAGACTGCAGACATTATGGACGTAATTACACTTAGAGAAGGACCTTAATGCAGGGTAATGACCTCTGTGGATGCTTTCTATGTGCTTGAATGAAAGCCAGATTTTTGTTTCTGGTCAAATAGATGTCATTATATATATGTGTATACTACACACACATACACAAGTTTGATTCAGTAACTGTTCTCTTGCAGCAAAGCATCATCTCACACTGCAGTGTAAGACCTTCCACCCATGTTCTGCTACTGAAAAGTGAACATCTCCTGGACAAGGAGGGCAAACTGCTCACTGTGGTATTGCTTGATATACAAGAAGTGATGCAGAGCACCTGTTGGGTTTATTTGCCCAGCATGTGGATCCTCCAGTTGCTAGCTCTGCTGTGTTCCAGTATGAAAGCAGAAGTTTGTCTTTTCCAGTGTATCTGCCCCTATTTTCAGAAAACACTTCCCTAAGTAGGCCAAAAACGTCTCTAAATATTGAACTTTAAAGGATACATTTGTAAGGCAACAAACACATGAACAGGGTGACCAGCTGTTCTACTTTTAGAGGTACTGTCCTAGTTCTCAGAAGCCAATCTGCACTGCACCTCCCATAGAGGAGACAGGCCTAGAGGAAATGTCCTACTTTCTGTTCTTGGTGGCCTATTTGGCCTACCATGAGAAAGTAAGGTGTGTGACTGCACATATGCGGACAGAAGAAATCCTCCCTTCTGTATGTCCACACAGAGAGCCAACAGAGACCCAAAAACATCCAGACAGCTTCCAGGTTATGTCTCGAAGTCCAACTGTTTCAGTTCAGGCTCTTGTCTTGCAGCAGTGTCAAGATGCAAGGAATATTATTAAAATCTGTTTTCCCCATCCTCTAATGTCACCTCCCCTCTAAAGTCTCACCTCGTTAACACATGCAGTTCAGTGCTCTGTCTCAGCTAGTGAGAGCATATTATCACATAACTCTGATTCAGCAAGACAAGTACATTTACACATTGCCTATGCCTGTTCAGTAGAGCAGTAAGGGACATTCTTGAAGCTGCTTTTAGTTCTATAAAGCATGCATTTACACTTAAGCATGGATATAAGTGCTTAGCTAAACTGATGTCATGATGAAAAAGTTTTCAACTGAAAATATTAGCTATCATAAAAAACAATTCCAAGGCAAAATCTTAAAATACAATGAATTTCTTCTGGAAATTCTTGACAAGCGCTGAAGTAATATACTGAGTAAATATCCTGCTCCTCAGCTGTGAAAATCCGGGATTCAGCAAGGCAATAGATGCATACAGCAACTTTCTGCATAGTCTGTATTGAGCTTTACCCAAACATTGTACACTGAATCCCTAAATTACAGAGAAAAGAGGTAAAATTAGAGAGCATGGGTAAAATTGGAGATCATCCCTAAATTAGAACCAGCACCTACTTTTTCTCCTGCAGCATTTACTGTCACTCTCAATCATCTTTTGCTCCTCAGTAAGGCAACCTGGGTAAGAGGAATGGACAAACTTCATGTTTTCTTAAAAAACTTCAACACCAGATCTGCTCTGCCAGTTACATAGATTGCAGGAGGTGGAGAGGGAGGAAAAGCATCCATGCGCTTCATCTTTCAAACATCTACAGCCATCAACAAAAGCGTATACATAAGTAAGGAGAGAACTTGGATTTCTCAGGCCAAATTCAGCTTCCCAGATCTAGTTATCTCTACTTGCAAGGTTTCACATGCAGAGAAATCCCTCTTTCTCTGGGTATCCATCTCATACAGGCCTTTATAAAATCTTCTCAAGTTCAAATCCTGTATGGCAGAGTTCCGTGATCTTTTGTGGGTGACATCTCAGTAGAGAGAGAAAGCTAACCTGACAGATCAGATCTGCTGTTTCACACCCTTGGTTTCACACCTCTCAATTCACAAGCTGCTTTGCATTTCTCTTTACTCTGCAGTTTCAAACTTTGTAAACTTTGATCAGAATCTTGATCATGAGGTGGCTGGGATCTGGGGGCAGAAACAAGAACCTCCCCTCTCTCTTCAGAGCATCTATCCCTCAATAACAGTGACTAGTGTTTTTAAAAAAATGAGTAACACGCTTTCAGAGGGGCCCTGCCGCTAGGTCTGTGCTGGCTCCATCACATCCCTCCCCTCCTAACTGTCACCCACACTTTGGCAGCACCTCACCTTTGGAAGCATGTAGCATTCCTGCCTCAACTGTGATAACCAAACAAGGTGTGGGGGTGTGAGCTTCTTTCCTTGATGATATCAACTGTCTTTGTCATAAAAGACAACCTTTTGCAGCAAAGTCTGAATTTCTGGGGATACTATGTTTTGACATTTTAGGTTTTGTTAAAGCATAATTAAGCTTATCAAAAAATAAGGGGTTTGAAAACATTCCTGCATTTGCTTCTGAAAGTATGCATCACTTGTCCTTTACTTTCTGTACAGACAATAATAGTGAGCTATTCCACCTTGTTCTTGTAGCCATGAATAGCTGAGAACGGAAAATCAACATGTGAAACTGGGTGAGCTTCTGATGCTCCCTCCATATAACAGACTTCCACCCCTAGTGAGTCACTAACTCTACCTACAAACCCCTGTCCAGAACAGGAAGCATAAGCATGCATTGTGCACAGAGCCTTCCAGCAGGGAGAAGTTTTCAGCTGGGTTTTTGTGGCGCTGCCTCTGACTCTGCCACATCCCATCTGTGGTTTGCAGCCCATCTGCACGTTCCTTAAAGCATCTGCTGGGACTCCTGCTAAAATGGCTATGCATTTCCTGACAACTTGGGTTTTTCTTGAATGCTAAGGACACTTGAAATGGAGCAAGTGAGCACCATTTAGCACCATCGGAGGGGCCGGCAGACTGTGACAAGGGTCAGTTAATCCAATTCTTGGCAGAGTCCCCTGGCTCTGTGGGAATAGTGCGGTTAGTGCACTTTTCTGATTACAGCAGCAGTCATTAACCAAAAGACATGTTCAGTTGCTACGGGTGGGAGACTTTCAGCTCCTTATGTCATATGGGAAGAACAAAGTACCCCCAGAAATTCAGACTTTCCAGCAAAAGGTTCTTTCCATAAAAGGTTGTCTTTTATGGCAAAGAACTTGATATCATCAAGGAAAGAAGCTCACACCCCCACACCTTGTTTGGTTATCAGGTGAGGCAGGAGTGCTACATACTTCCAAAGGTGAGGTGCTGCCAAAGTGTGGGTGACAGTTAAGAGGGGAGGGATGCGATGGAGCTAACAAAGAACTAGTGGCAGGGCCCCTCTGGGCAGCCAAGAGATAAGGACCCTCACCCAGCGCAGCTTCCGCAGGGCGTCTGGCACCAAGAGTGGTGGAGACTGACTCTGCCAGCTCTCATGCTATCAGGATGAGCCCCACAGAGCACGGCTATTATTTTCTTTAAAGAATGCATTTTTGGCACCCTGTGTACAATATGGTGCTGTCACCCTTGTGACAACACCACGTTCTCTTCTTTCCCTTCCAATGTTATTGTCCCAGTTTCCAAGGAACAGACAAGAAGGATTTACTCTTCTGGAGTGGGATAATTCCTCACCAGGGAATAAATGAGCAGAGACAGGCTCAGGAAATTCTTCACTTTTCTATTTTTATTTACAGTAGAGTTCCTGTTATTACCTTGAACAAAAATAGCACAACAGAAGGGCTGCAGCCCAGTTTCTTTTGCCTTTCTGCAGGAGCAGAACACCAGCCTTCAGTCACAGCCCCCACTGGACTGCCCACAGCCACAACCCCCTCCCACCACCACTCCTCCTTGTCACACCAGTCCCAAGGATGGGTGCCAGCAGTAGCACCACACCTCCCATGCTCGCCTGGTGGTACATTGCTCTGAGCAAGTTTGGCTGAAACAGCACTTACAGCCCCCAGCAAGTCCTATCTGCACCTCAGGGTCCCAAGACAGCCCGGTAGCAGTCATCTAGCATTGGCACTGGCAGCAGTGAGAGGGTCCCACCAGTGCACCAGTGCACACTGCTCCTGCAGTTCCCCCTCCAGGGCCTTATGACTTAAACCACACAGGTTTGATATGCACCAGCAGAAGCAAATGGCTGGTGATAACCCTGTCAAAAAGTAACACAGACTGTACTAAAGTATTGCCGAAAGATGACACCAAGAGAAGCACAGAAGGAGTATTACCTGCACAGGTAACAGCCTCTGTGTTGAGAGGCTTCCAGGTTTCCAGCAAGGTTACACAACACCCACAGAGGTGCCGAAGGGAGAGCAAATAACAGCACCTCAGTTATCATCAGATGAATAACTATCTTTTGTATCGAGCAAAATCACAGGCTGGTTTTAAATGCTTCTCCTTTAAAAAGCAGTTGGCAGTTTTCACTCAAGCAAACCTGAGTTTTGGGCAAAATTTTCATATTCATTATGTTTTTTCATCAGAAAAAAGGCAAGAATCTGCCTTTTACAAAGCCAAGGATCTGCAGTTACTTTTCACCTCCCCGGCAAGGATGTACATGTAGGACAAGTTTTTCAAAGGACCTCCAAGGATTAAGCACCCATCTCCTGTTGACCATCAATGAGATGAACGCAACCAACTCCCTTAAGCTCCTCTGGAAATCTCATCCTTTGATGTAATTTCAAAGGCTTCAAAGCTAAGGTTTGTCTCTTTGAGGCAGGAAGAGAAGGAGTGTGGAAGTACTAAAGCAGCCCATCTTAAAGTCCTTTGCCTACTCCTGCCAGGGTGCAAAGCATCACCAGGGATATCACATGGGGTAGCTCAAGGTGGAAACCTTCCCTGGCTGACCCTCCAGCTGAGATGCCTGTGACTACCCTTTCATAGGTGACAGAGCCAGCACCTTCACCTGAGGTTTGAAGGGCCTGCAGCAAGGGAGTGATATCTCTTACCCAAGGAGACCAAAGTGCTCAACCTACTAAGTGCCCACATCAATTGTTCTCATCCCTGCCTTATGGCCAGCCAGAGGAGGCATGAGCAGCATGTGTGCCTTGCTTCTGCTAGGAAGCAAGACCTGCTTCACCTGGCTTTGCTTCAAGCCCACAAGCTCTTTCTTCCCTACACATCTCCCCACCTTTCCCACATCTGTTTTCCTTGACACCAGCTGGAAAATCCTCTTTGAAACATTTTGGATTTTGAGATAGGAAGTTGCTGCTACAAGTTTCATGAAAATATATAGCTGGAGAGGGTCTCTACAAATCCTCCTTCAAAGGGAAAAAATTATTACATCTTATTGATCATCAGAGAATTTAGTCTTCAGCTCATGGCCTGCTCTTTATATGAAGCTGCTGGGTTTGAATACATGCAAGATGTAAAGTTTTTTCCTATGATTATGGTATCCATAGCACTGCTAGTCTGAGTAGATTCTTCAAGAGCTCATTTTCTTCAGTATACAGAATTCAGTCAGTCAGCCGTCAACACTGTGAGAACTGTATAAATCTGTAGTAAAAAAAGCAGTCTTAAATGGTTCCACTATTCACTGAATGCTTTTTAACCTGTGTTTTGCTCAGGGAGGGCAGAGACAGAGGATTGTGGGGTTCTCTTGTCAGTTTGTGATAGGCTGAACCAGAACATGACCACACTCTCTCCTTTTCTCTCATTAGAATTACTTCCCAGTTATTTGCTTTAATTTGGACAGCAGATCAGTTCCCCTGCCGCCTGCAGAGCTTCGTCCATGCTGCTGCCAAGCTGGAAGGTTGGCCTCAAAAAGGAGAGCCCTGCGCAAGAGAGGTGGCACCTGCAGCTGCCTGGAGTTCATCCTTCGACCTCCCATCCCACTCCTCATAGTGATGTCATTTTTGCAAAATGCAAAGTAGGCGCCTGTTTCTGTTTCCTTTGCAGTTTTGCTACTAGCGATGATAAGGATGATTTATTTTGATTACAATACCCACGCACTCCAGTCAAACAGGCAAGCCCTCTGTGTGCCAGATACTGGGCAAAACAAGAAACACTGAAGGTCACCTCCTCCCTGGTGAACTTGCAGTCTGGGAGAGAGGTTGTGTGAATTACCTTAGCAATGTAAATACCATCCTACAGCTTACTAATGACTTCAATGAATCAAGAGGAGGCTCTTGTTTATCTTACAAAAACTTCCCAAAATAGAATAGCAAACAGAAACATTGCCTATGCCTCCGGGGTCCATAAGCACTTCGCTATTCCCATGGTCCCACCTCTGGAGAGGGACAGCAAGGGGAAGCCCCTGGAGGCAGCTTTGCCCTCTGCTCGCCCTGCAAAGGGTGCCATATGGGGCTTCAACTGCTCCATCCTTCCTCCACAGGCTTTCTGGGGCCATATTTCATCTGCAATGCTTTTACACATCCCAGGATCAAGAGAGGGAGGAAAAAAGCCTATTTAAGGAAATAGGGATTAACCATAACCACTGCATGCTCTGCTTTTTTACTGGCCTCCACAGAGCATATTCTGTGCAGGTGTCACAGCTCCCACCGCCCTGATGCGGAGGTACCATGCAGGGATGTATGCTTCCCTTGGCTGCTCGGATGGCTGCTCTGCAGCTGTAGCTCACAAAATGTCTCTGTAGCCTAGAAATCACACTGTAGCCGGTAGAAGGACTCCCATCACCTGATAGGGCTCGTGCCTTTGGGAGCAAGTCGGGCAGCAGGGAAAGGGAGCAAGGGGATAAAGGAAATGAATGGTTATATTGTTTCTGCCTCCCTGCCTGTAGTTTTATTAAGTGCAACATCTTTCATAAGACACTAGAGCTGGTTGACATTTCTCAAACAACATTAAAAAAAAAAAAAAAAGAGCCAAAGGTTGTTTTCAGAAATTCTTCTGGTTCAAATAAAAAGGTGCTAAGTTTATAATTTTTTTCTGGTTTCACAGAAAAAGTTTTTTGTTTTGTTTTGTTTTGTTTTGTTTTGCTTTTATTGTTTCTAATTCCTCTTCATTCCTTCAGCTAAAAAAAAAGGAAGTAAAACTATCATAAGGCAGTAGATTTTGGATTAATGTTGACAATCATTCTGTAATACTTTAGTCAGCAGGACTTCTTGTGAAAATCCCAAGCTACTTTCAAATTCTCCAAGCAACATTGAAAAAACCCCAGGTTTCAATTCTTTGGGAGCTGTATAATCAAACCATGGATCTGGACTCAAACACTGCCAGAGTCTAGGTGGAGCTGATTTGGGCCCTTCTCTAGAACTAATTGCACATAACACTGACATGGCCAGAGCACAGGCAGGTAGGAGGGGAACATGCCCAGCCAAATCGCAAAAGAGCAGGGCAACAGCTCCAGGCTGTCATGACAGTCTCTCCTTGAGAGGAGGTGGTGCAGATGAAAGGTGTTCCTGGCAGCAGAGGCAATGAGAAGATGGCAAGGAAAGAACAAGTGTGGGGAGAAAGTGATCGATGTCCTAGCTCTGCACTCCTGCATGCCAGCAAGCTGCGGGTCAGTCCATGGCACTGGTGGACCCTGGTTCCTGGCTGACAGTGAGGATCAGTAGCACCAGCACATCATTAGGACTTGCAGGCAACACACAGGCCAACCAGAATATGAAACGCATGGCTGAAAATCTCGGTGCAGAAGCCCTGAGTCAGTACCACTCCCTCCCCAAAGTCCTTGCTTAGGCAGCTGTTCCCAGGGCTGCAAAAACAAAAGGCATGTGAAGGGCAGGAGGCCCAGGAAAAAATAAGCTACAGCTATAGAGTGTGACTATCATAAGCAGCTAATTTAAAGAGCTTAACACAAGTCTTGTTGTGGGCATAGTAATGGCATGCTGGCTGCAACCATTATGTATGGAAACAGAAATTTGCTGATTCAGCTGTGAGGGCTTTTGAAGTGATGGCAGCTGAATTTGCACTGAGCCTTCGTCTGTCAATTCATCCCTTTAACTGAACAGGCATGTTTTTAACAAGCTGATGCTTCTCCAGCCTGACAAATGATTTTGAAGACATCCTTTCTCTTTCAGCTGTTTGTCACACACTCATGCTCCTTCAGGTACAGACCTTTTATTTCTTTCAAGCAGAGCACTCCCTCTTTCTCTCCACTCCATCTGGCTGTGCAGTATCACACTGGTGAAACTTACATAGGACCAGAAGAAAACAGCTCGGGAAAGGTTACTGTGTCAGATGCCCTCCTCCACAGATCCTATGATCTTGATATGCTTGGCTCTCAGTATCTGGGGCAATGAGGGCAAAGAAAGAAAAGCAAAATTAATAATACAAAATACATACAAATAAGGCCTTAGGAACACAGTGCTTTAATACCTTTTCCTTTGTAAAAACGAATTTAAGACGCAGCTTGTAGTTATAAATAAAAGGAAAAAAACATTGTGCATTATACTTTAAAATGGCTTTTAAAAAGTTCTTGGATTTTTAAACATGGCACATCTAATTTGCAGCTCAGAGAATGCACCCACAGATAATTGAGAGTTGACTGTAAAAAAATCTTTTTTTGAATGACAGCTTGAAAAGTTCATGCACATTTTTCTTGACAAATCCCCTAATTATCATTTACATCAATAGACTGTTAACATATATTCCCGGCACTACAGACAGTAGAAAAAAGCTAAGTGGGAAGTACCAGAAACTTATCGTTCAGATGATAAAAAGCCCAAATTTTAAGCAGTGTTGCAAAAGGCCAGCAATCAGTTCAGATGAGGATGGAGTTTCTACCTACACACCAAGACTGCCTACTGGTGTCAACGATATATGTCATGATGATGCCTTAAGGGGTGTGCTTAAGATTTGAGAATTCACTATAGCTAGGCAGCTGGGTAGCTTAGAATATTAAGGGCAGAAAACGGCCTGTCTTTCACATGTTTGCATTCTTCTGTATAGATAAAGAGGTAGCTAGACCAAAACATAAGAACCTGGGGGGAACTAACAGGGGGTTGGAATAGGTAATAAGATTCCATTCGGTTGGATGTTTTGGGGGCATAGGAGTAAGATGGGGTTTAGTTGGCTAAGATATAATGGGTGGGCACTAGAGGTTATAAAATTGGAGAGATTGTTATGAATTTCCTCTTTGGATCATCGGACATCACCAGTAAAGCTGCGCTCTCCCTTCACTGCATGTTTTTCTCACTTCTTATCTCACCTGCCGGCAACAATGATAACAGAGTTGGTAAAACTGGCCCTCAAACTCAAGTATCATGGCATAAGCCAAGCTCTAATTAGCAACAGGCATGGAAAGGGAGGGCCAGTAGGGCAGATGCTGTCAGGGATGCTCATGCTCCCTCCACAGATCACCAACTGGCATGGACGGAAGTCAAAACTGCCCTGAGTTCTCCCTATCAATGCTTGCATGCCTAGTAAGATGTGTGAACATAGTCCTAAAATAAAACTAAACTTCAGTTTTCACCACCACCACCAAAATGAGAAGCCCACCTGGTCTGCTGTGCATAGGTAACGCTGTTGGCAACTTCTCTTCAGAGGTGGAGCTTTATAAGGTGAACAGTTTGGATGCCAGTTCAGACCTCTGGCTGAGAAAGAGAAAAGCATCACCTGTAGCCCTCATTTCATCTTTGTGTGCTCTTGCTTCTTCCAGCTTGGCTGCAACTAGCAGTGGTAAAGCCCACCAGGATTTCCCAAGCCAGCTTCCCAGTGGTACAAGATCACAGTTTGAATAGTCATTCCCAGACAAACCAGACTGCATCTCCAAACAGCTGTGAGCAGTCAGAGAGAGAGGATTAGGAATGTTGCAGCCTGAGCTCATCGCTAGCCAAACAATGTTGACTCACTGGAGCTGAAGCCCTGAACTCAGTGATCTGTCTTTCACTCTGACAGGTGTACCCTTACTGTGTGGGTGACTGCTCACTGGGATAGGTTGACCAGAGTTGTTGTGGGGTCTCCTTCACCGGGGATATTCAGGAACCAGCAAGATGCAATCCTGTGAAATATGCTGTATGGTGACTCTGCTTGCACACGGAGGTTGTACCAGATGACCCCACCAGTGGTCCCTTCCAACATTACCCTTTCTGTGATTCTGTGATACCTTGGCAGCCAAATGCCAGCCAAGGGCACTCAAGAGAAGAGCTCTGGGCATTCACAGAGCACAAGCAGACACCAGCCAGCAAACATTTAGGAGGACACAGAGGAGTTGGATTATGGAGACAATGCTAAAAAGTGCTATTTTCATCTCTTGCCTGTGTGCTACTACTACATAGGCAGGGTGGTTGCTCAGCTTCTGCTGGCTGAACATTCAGTCAGAAGGCAGTAACACAGCAAAGGAGAGGACAGGAAAGGCTCTGAGGGGATTCCAGAAGTTTCTTCCCCCGACCCCGGATGCATGATAGCTCCTCAGTTGGGTCTAAGAAGTGCAAACCTCCAGGTCCGCTCTGAGCCACTTCTAAGTGCAGACCTCTCACCAGAGAGCTCCAAAACAAGTGTTTCAGCCCTTCCTCTGAGCTTCAGGCCGCTATGATTCTACAGACTCCACAGAGGGAATGCAACACACCCTAGGTGGTAGGAAAAGAGGCAACTGGCATGTCTACTTCTGTTCCCCAGCATCCCTGCTCTCCAGTCCACTCTGTCAGGAATTCACTCCTGCAATGAGCATGAGTGTACCAGCCTCACAGGTCACATGACCCAGAAAGGCAAATGATGATTTGTAAGCAAAATATTTACCTACCAGAGCAGGGCAAAGTGTAGCAAATTTCCTGAAATCTAATACTAAACTCCATATGCACATCTCATGTATCTGGAAAGCCCTTTGGTATTCTTGTGACAGAGCAAATCCTAAAGTGGAGGGATCTTCTAATGAAGTACTGATGAAATCTTGTCACTGGCAGCCACTGAGTCAGAAGGAACAGGCTGGTTCTCGCAGTGATCTGTTTACTTTTCCTATTTGTGGCTGTGTCTTTCTCATTTAGGAGATCATCTTGCCTTTGCCAAATGGAGTCAAAATCACCACTGTGAATCCAGGTTTTTTTTCCCTGTTTCTTGGAAAGCACTAGTAAGTACCATGTCAAGAAAAACAAACAGAGAGATTTGCTTAGGATCTATTTAAAGCAAAGCATCAGTTGTAGCTCTGATACAACCTCAGGACCAGTGCTGATGTTTGTGACAAAACTGGGCCTACTGTGCATGAGGAGGGCAGGATCATTGGAAAGATGCAGGCAACATCCCATCTTTCAACCAAAGAGGTCAAGAGCCATGCACAGTTCAAACAAGAGAGCTCCTCTCCGGCATTCCCAATATCCCACACTGGCATGTAGGAGAAGACCTGGAGCTTACCCACTGCAAGCTGACTTAAGACCCTGAAAAATACACCTGAGAGGAGGACCTGAGTTTTCTGTCTCTGCTCAGCAGACCTTGATCAGTGGAAGATTGCGCCGACCCAGGAGAAAATCTGTGCTTAGCAGGAGGTTGACAGAGCATCATGCTTGCCACCACCTCCTCCTGCACCCTTGGCACCAGGCATCAGAAACCGTCTGGAGAGGAAGTGGTGGAGCAGGCTGGGGGCTGCAGAAGGTCCCATCCCACTGGGGCATCTCCTGCTGGAAAGCACAGGCATGAGCACTCCACACTACTGGGAATCCTACACCACACACACACTCAGCCCAAGGAAAGGGCTAATAACACATCCCCACCTCACCAGAGCATCATGAGGTTAATTTCATTAGCATCTGCAAAACACTCTGACGCTCTCCATATGGAGCACAAAGGATTATTAAATGGTCGTGCAGAGCAAAGCCAATAGTGCTTTGCTTTTGTTTATAAAAGGTATTCTGCTGATCCTATACCCTTGGGAAACAGTAACAGCTATGGTTACAATAAGGGATTTACTACCACCTCAGCTCACTGCAACAACACTGACCATACTGCTAAAAGCAGTCTCAGAAATGTCTGATCCATAGGGAATCTTGCTCCGTCCCACTTACAAGTATGCCACTGCTTGCCTTTTCCCTCTGCAGCTCATTTATGTAAAAGAGACATTCATAACTCCGAGCTCCTTACCAGTGAACCTAATCCAGCAAGTATCCAAGACATTTAGGAAAAGAGACTTTCATAGCATTGGAATTTTTTCATGCCAGCACTTTTTCATCCTAAGATAAATGGCTTTTACTTACAGGGCTAAAGGCTCTATTCTTTTCAAAATATTTCTCAGCTTCAAAGTGGCAATGGAAATTGGCCATGTACCTGACCAGTTGATCCAGCCTGGAGTCAGCCAAACAGCAAAAGGTGTCTTTCTTTCCCCTAGCACCAAGCAGTGCTATGCCATGGACAAGCAGCATGGAGGGCTGATGTAAACAGGTTAACACTTAGAAGATAGTTAAGATATTTGAGTGGGGCCCTGTCAGCACAGTGTGCTGAATTTCCAGACTGTAGGCTGGTGCCCAGGATGCACATATCCTGTTGGATTCCAGGTCTTGGAAAGGCTTTCTCTAGAAAGATTGTTTTAGACACCTAAGTTCTTCACTGGGGCAAAGCCTCCCTGAGCTTTATTGTCCATCCAGTTCACCTGAAGGACAAACTTCTGCAGCAGTTTGGGAACAGGCCAGATCTGAAAACAGCAACACCAAACCCCCTCCACTCACAGCATCCCTCAGATGTGAGTAAGTGCTCTGCAAATACCAGATGGAATATGATTTGGTGGACAAAGGCTCCAGCTCATGAGACATGTTTGTCTTTTTCATGAGAGAAGTTTAGCAAACACCTTGCTGAAAGCAGTCTTGACAAAATTGCTCTTGGCCTTGGACAGCAGAGAGAAGCACAAACCAGAGGGGAGGAAGAGGGGAGGCAGCACACTACTTGGGGGAGCTGGCCACTGTACATGGACACCTGCAAAAGACTTCATGTTTGCATGCAAGGTGACTTGCCTGAAGTCCAGGCAAGAGCCAAGAGCAGCTCCCAGGTCTCTGCAGGGCTTGGGGGGGCCCAGCCAGAGATGCCTAGAAAGGCTTAGGAGACCTTGGTGCTATTTGTGTCTTCCTCCAAAACCCTTCCCTCTGCAGCCCCCTGATGTCTGGGACCACACATTTCTCCCACTTTGCTTACCATCCTCCATCCCCAGCAAGTCTCTCCTGGCTGGATCCCTGCCTCAGCCACCCTGTGGCTCCTGGCTGTTCAGCACTAAGACTGTCTGCAGGAGGTTGCACAATGCTTGGCCACATTCAACTTGACCCGACCAGGGTTTGTTGCTCTCACTTTCAAGAGCCACAGCCATAAAAAGAGACGGAATTTGCTGGCCAAGGAGAAGCCAGGGCAAGCTGATGCAGTGCAGGCTCTCAGGGTCAGTGGCTACAGCTCTGTACTGGGGGAGGACATGCAATGCCTAATGTGGAAATGTTTGTGTTTGAAGCAATATACAGTTACATTTAGCTCCTAGCAGCTGCAGAGGCTGTTTACTGTAGCACACAGTCCTCGGCCTATTAGCTAAAGGCCTGACAGTGACCAGATGTGGAGAGGAAAGACTGTGAAGCCTGCAGCCGTATTTATCTCTTTGCCAAGATCCCAACAATATCTTGCCTAATAAGTCTGGCACAGAAATAATCATTTAAAGAGCTGAAAAACACAACATCCACAGCCCATCTTTACAGCCAGAAGGGGAGTTTTGTGAGGCTTTACAGTCTAATCTTTCACCGTCCCAAGTGCTTCCCTCCTACTTCACAAACAGTGGGTGATTTATTTCTCGAATGGCTGGACGAAAGCCTCCTCCATGTAATCGCTCAGCAGGGAGGCTGCACCTCTGCAGCCAAACTTGGCCACTGGCAGCAGCTGCACAGGGAGGCAGAAAGCAGCAGAATCCACCACCCTGCATCTGCAGTGTCAACAGGCTCTTCTGGTGGAGGGGGGAAGCCTAAGAGTCCGGGGTCTTATCCCTCTCCCCACAGCTCTGATGCTCAGACGAGAGCTGGTCTCTAGGGCAAGCAGCCCTAACCTTGCCACTGATTTGCAGTGTGCACACACGTGCCAGTCTGCGCACGTCTTGTGCAGTAGGAAGGACAGTCTGTACCATCACGGTGTGTGTCCCAGCAACACCCAGCTCTCCACAGATTAGCCTTCATTTGCTAAAGTAGAGAACAAAACAAAGCAACCCATTAGGTGCTTTCTGAAGACCCGGATAATTGTATCTTTGCTGGCAGAAGAACTGGATGTTGGATCAACATCAACAGCAAGAAACATAAGTTACGCTACACTGATTCACGTAGTTTATGACCTTGGCTAGATGATAAGCTCATGTAGTATGGTTTTTTTTGCAGGCTGCAGGTACCAGGTGTCATTGAAGGTCAGTGTTGAGGAAAAGGCTCTCCCACAGTCAGGAGAAAGTTACAGAGAATGATTTTTATGCAACATAAGCTTGTAGATGATTAACAATTTTCTTTCAGTTAACCGCGAAGTTAATAGTTATTCAAAGCACTCCATTGTAATGGGAGTGGAGATGGGGAGACGTACTACATTAACCTTTAATCTTGGACTGCGCAATAAAAATTAAAATGGAATATGGCACATAAGTATGATTAATTCTGCTTGCAAAGGGAGAGGGTGTCAGTGTATGCTTTGCACAGGAGTGTTTCCTTCTAACAGCAGAGTGCCCTGATGCCTCAGGAAGGTTGCACTTAGTGCTCAGTCCTGTGTTTTCAGCTTTTTCTCAAGCTCTTATTTCAAAATCCACCTTGTTAACTTGGCACCTCCAAAAAATCTCTGAATTTTAGGGAGTAGATTGTTTTTTTCAGTTGTGAAGGGAAGAAGGGAGAAAGAAGGGCATAACTCAGCAATTTGAAACTGTAGAAGGCAGCTATCGTCAGTGAAACATCTGCTAGCCTGCCCACACTGCAGTGCACAACTCCAGAGAGAAGGACAGAGGATTTCCCAAAAAGCTATTCCCTTCTGAAACCCCCCTTGCCCTGTCCTGTATACCTGTCTAGTGAGCCACCATGGTTTGGGCTTGGCACTAAAGACAGTCAGTGGGGTTCCCCTGACCAGAGTTCACTAATGCCTCCCAGCCTCAGCTTATGTCACAGCTGCTTTTCCTGAGCACTGCAGTCCTGCTGATACAGACGGAACCATTGCAACATGAACAGAGACTTGCTGAAGTCAATGACATTGAGTTTGTTTTCTGTTTGCAAGCTCAGTGGCAAAACTGGAGAGAAAGAAGAGCATGGGAGACGGGCTCAAGAGGCAAACTTTGTGCTCATGGTATTCCCCAGCTCAGTCATGTTTGGCTCTGGGGTTTGGTAGGGCTTTTCAAAAGAGTTGCAAAATCTGGGTCTGGATTTTTCTTTCCTTTTTTGATCTCCCCACTCCCCCAAGCCTGCCAAAAGTCCCTTGTCTGATGTCACTGATGTCACTGGGCCACTTGTAGCCAGCACAAGAACTGTGGTCTGGGTTTATCAGGCTGAATCAGAAATGCTTTCAGGGCAAATTCCTTCTACCGTTCAGACACACCTGAATGAGCCTGCACACTTGCTTTCCTGAGGAGCTGGCACTTCCTTGTTCCAGCCAGAAGTGGAAGTGTTAAGTGGCTGGTTACTTTTATGAGTATTTTCTCAGCTATGGGTGTTTCTGTGAATCACACTAAATCTCCAGTTGTCTGTAAGTCAACATACATTTCCCAATGCTTTCTGCATTCATTCAACAGCCATGCCAATATAATGTACACATTATTAAGAGAGAAATTAGCCAGCTAATGAGAAGGCACTTGAAGCAGCTCTGCAGGCTGACATGCACTGGTTTCCCCAGCAGCCAAGCAGAGTGACCACACACCCTAGCACAGCCCTGGTCCCTTTCTGAGGCCAGGATCTGCCTCTGCTTCCAATAGCCTGAGCAAACCAGGCCTCAAAACTTCAGGCATGGTGGCCAGAGAGCAGGCAGAAGAGGTGGCTGTTCCCCTTGTCAGTCCAAGAGGCATTGCATTCACACAGGCTGCCAGCTTGGAGACAATGGAGGATCTAAATACCTCCATGGTGTCTCTGCTGATTCCCGAAGTCTACCTGCCTTTTGTGCAATGAGCCTCCATGGGGAGGATGCAAGGATTCAGCCTCCACACTGCTCTCCTTTTTCCCAGGGATTGTTTACTCCCTTCTTCCTTCATAGTCAGTGCTCAGCAGTTTCAAGACAGTGTCTTCTCTCGTGCCTTCCTTCCTGACACCAAGATCTGTTTGGGTTTTGACAAGTCCCAGTGGAGCTGAGCCCCGGTGACCACAGCAGGGCAGGGACCTCTCAGATGAGCTCATAAGGAGAACAGAAGCATGCAGTAATTGCAGGCAGCATGAACAAGGCCCTCTGCTACCACAACCTATGCCAAGCAGCTCTGATGGACATCTCCTTGAGGTCTCTCAGTACCAATTGTTCTACTGAGCCCCAGGGTGGATCAGCAGATAGCTGGCAGCACAGGGACGAAGGCAAATCCCATTCAAGAGTAAGGCAGGTCACATAAAGCCTGTGTCAGCCCAGGCTGAGAAAACACCACATGTTCAGTGCATTCACCTTTGAGAAATGGGGTTAAGAAAGAATGAAGTCATAAACATAAGGATATACATAGTGGCATATCTATAATAGCTCTGTAATTGCTGGGCTACTGCCTCCAAACATTATAAAGAAAGTTATAAAGGAAGAGGTGCCTCCAAAGTTCTTCAGGATGAGGCCTTTTATGTTTTCTGAGGCCAAGGTGCATCCTGATACCTGGAGTTGCATCAACACTGTATGATGCTGAACCAGCAATATCCCACAGAGCTACACACATCATACAGCACCCAGAGACAGGGGCCTTTGTCCTATCACTTAGCCCAATTGTGGGACCAAATTTTGCCAGGGCCCTGTTAAAGAATGCTTCTATGTGAAATTTGTTTCCAGTGAGAACCAAACACCTGGAAGAATATGCACTCCAGAATAGACTGAGAATAGGAGCAGGCCTAGGGCAGCTGATTCTCATCTGACTGATGACAGAACCAAAGGTCCAAGATGTTTTCCTTGAGAAAAAACAGGCCTCGCATTTGCTCTTCATATGTTTAGAAAACACCTGGACATGGTACTTGAAGAGAGGATATTTAGGAGCACGTCACAATCAGGGGAAAAGACAACAGAGTGTTGCAGCTCCAAAACATAATGTGTTGTGAATTACTGCAAAGTCACTTAGATTCAGACATTAACCCCAAACTGGACATTAGCAAGTAACTGTATCTAATAAAGCACAATCATGTTGCATTTACATCTCTCCTCAACTTCCCACTCTTTCCACTTTCATTTACTGTCAAAAGTCTTAAAAGAGCCATAAATTTGAAGGAAAGGAAGGTACAGCAGCAATAACAACACACTGTGCACAAAGTGAGCTATAGATAAAGCCCGTTCAGGCTTCCCCTCAGACTCTGGCATGCTGCGGTGCAGCGCTCAGTGCCTACTCAGATGCCATGAGTTACCTGTGGGCACTTTGAATTCATTTTCCCATGTCATGACATGCAGCTGCTTCTGTGCAGGTCTCTCCTCAAGACTCCCTATATCGGCTTTCTCTTCCCTGCTCCCTCTAAGACTGCAATTTTGCACCAAGAGCCATGCAGTCACCCTTTCTTTTCTCCCCCTGTGCCCATATAGATGGTTCTGGATCCTAAAGCCATGGGAGCCCCCACACCAAGCACAACAGCGGGGTTGAGAAGTCAAGGGCATCCACACAATCATATCTCCCTGCAGCAACACTGACACAAAACCCCTCTGTATGCACAGTAATGCCTCCACAGGGTGCTTGCTGCACCTGCTCTGCGGACAGACTTATCAGCCTCCAAGGCTGTGAAACTGGTAATCTATAAAAACCATGAGTCACTCCAAAAAATTCTCATATCCTTCTCTACTTCAAAGCATTTCCTAGAACTGCACCGACTGTGAGGCCTTGAAGACAGAAGTGTTTTCTGAAATCAAAATTCCTCCTTCTGGTCTTCTGCAGCACCTCCTGAAATGCCAGTATTTTGCTGGGTCTCTCATGGCTAAACCACTTCTCAGCTGAAAAGGGATACTAACAACAGAGGAAATGGGAAAGGTGGAGCTGTGGCAGCTGAAAAGTTTATCTATAATTACACAGAGTGCATTCTTTACTCTTGGAAAGACAACTTCTATTCTATGGGGATAAGAAGACAACTGAGAAAAGGACAGGAGAAGCCTGATGCTTCATATGCTTTCAGTCCACTGAGGACAAGAGAGCCATGCTGGCATCATCTGACCTTGAAACAGGGACTGAAGAGTAATATGACACTTCAAGCATATTCAGAAAGAGAAAATTTTTGTCTCCATAGCCCAAGGGGACCTCCATCTTCCTGGCAGAGGAGAGCCCAAAGCCAGTTTGTCAACCCAAGATGCAAGAGTTTCCAGTCATGAGCCCAGAAAATAGGCCACATGCAGCCTGGGCTGTGGGGAGAAAAAGTGTTGGGCATAAGCAGTTTCCTGAGGGGCAGCTGCTTGATGTGGGATGCTAATAAAGGACCCTCAAAGCCCTGCAGGTACATGGGCTGGTAAGAAGACAGAGGGGAGAGCTGTAGATAGACTGGGGTGCTCTGCAGACTACCATGGGCTCCTGCTGCTGAGAACTGAACACTGCTGGTGGTCTTGGAGGCACAACATCAGTCCTGGGAGAAATTATTGCCTGGTCAGAGCTTTGCATGGCTGTCACATGTGTAATAAGCAAGCTGTATCTGTAGTAACCTGTTTTATTGATTTCTGCTCTACTGGAAAATCAATAAAAATTGACAAAACCCCCATGAGATTGTTGTTCCTTGGTCACGTATAATAAAAATATTGATTTCTCTGGGGAAAAATATATAGGAAGGGACAAGACAAGAACTTTATTCTCTACATGTAAGTGAAAATATTATTAAGAAAAGCTTTAGTCAGTCAGGACACCCACTCAGCTAGCACTGTGCATGACAAGATCCTTGGAGGCCCTGCTATGCCGAGTGTACCAAAGGGAGAGGAGGATGCTTAATGCACGCATCTTCATTGTTGCTTCTCTTGGGAGAGGTACTGAATTCTTCTTCTCTTTCTCCCTAGACTTATCTGTTGATGGATTACACCAAAAAAGCCCTTTCATAAAGCTCCATTAGAATGCCAGTGCATGCAGCAAGGGCCACTGAAACATTCCCAAAGCCACTGACAAAGCTGACAATCTGCAATATTTTAGCATAAGCTCTGACCCAGTACACAGCAAAACAGATGAATGGCACTTCCCCCAGGGCAGGAATCTCATCTGAAGCTGCTGACAACTCACTGTTTATCTCATTGCTGTCCTACTCTTAATCGCTCTTTGAGATGAACCTTTTTCTAACCCAAATTTCAGCCTGAAGATGTCCAGAAGAAAGACCCTTGACCTTTGTCCTGGTAGTCCCCTCAGCCCCTGGTAATGCTGCCCGTCGAGGTGCTGCAGTATCATTTTATGCTTGCAGGGCAGGAGGAGTGATTGGTCTGAGCCAAGCCGTGTTCCTCACTGCCCTGCATGGAGCCTGCCACTGGGCAGGCAGCAAGACCTCCAGCTGGGTAAAGAGCTTCCAGCAGGAATGGCATGCCCAGCTCTCATCTTAGCCAGACTCTTCAGTGTCTTCGAAGTTCACATCTGTTTGCTCCTGTTGTTAGCTCTGAAGCAGTAACAAAACAGCAGACGTGCCATTTAGTCAGTTTTGGTATTGCACAACTGAAAGAGAATAGGAAAGCACCCCCAGGAATGGAGCCAAGTCCATAATGGAGACAGATTAAGCAATACATGCACCTGGCTGTCAGAAGTGTAAGATACTCTCTCTTTAGTAATTACAGAGCAATTATGAAGTTAACAGCAATTCCAATAAGGACATGTATTTCACAATACAATTTTGTTTGCGATCCATCAGGAAGAGTCACACTGAGGAGATACAGCTCTGAAACCAAACTGTCCTCACCCCTGCAGGCGTAATCCTATAAATGCCAAGCCTTGGTAGGGTGGGATGTTGCACTAAGTTGCAATTAAATTATTAGTTATTAACAGGATGTAATTGAAGCTGTACTTCAATGTGATTTAAAAAAATTGCCACTTTTAAGATGGGTAATAGAAGCCAAGATGAGGTGAAGAGTTTGTGTATTGGGTTTATGAAGGCTCAGTTAACCTATAATTCCGCAAAACCTTAAACAGATTAAAGCTGCATTTCAATATATCTGAAGTCATCGAAGTCTATTCGGCATGGTCTGGATGAAAAGCATCAGAATTTGTGACTCTTCATAGTGGTAAAATCACAATAATCTCAGTTCATCTAATCTATCCAAAGAATAAACAGGGAACAGAAACTGTTCTAAGGTCCAGAACAGATTCATCCCTGAATTTAAGATACGAAATCAAACTCTGATCTGCTGAAGTTCACAAATTCTGACTTGCACTGAAGTACAACTTTGCTTCAAAGTACTGAAATCTGCCATTTTTTGCCTGTTCTAAAAGCTAAAATACAGCCTACCTTGCTCTGAGTACTGCATGGCAGCACAAAGTGGTGGCATTATACTTCTATGGCTTACAGCCAGGAGGAACGCTGCACCATAATCATGTGCTAACAAGGACTAGAAATTATTCAGCAAGCAACCTAGGTTAGCTGCTTGAGCACCCAGCCTGACCTAAGCCTGGAACAGGCTACCTGGCTGCATGTGGCAGCAGTGCTCATAAGGGTGTCCCTTGGTGCCACTGCAGATTTACATGTAGGCTATAAGCCTTCCCGTGGCCATACACCCATCCAGACGGAAAGCAACATTTTAGAATCGTTCATTTCCCCCACCTTGCTCTACCTCTGCAGTACATTGCAGACAAGCCCATCACCACAGACACAAGAGAAAGGGTAACCCAGGCTACATAATTGTAAACATGAAGCATTCAAATCCCTGAGCACATAGAACATAGATGGCATCAGACGAAGAAATGCTGCTAATATGTCCATAAAAACCCACTAATTCTATTCTCCGAGGGACTTTCTGGGCAAGACCAGCCAGCCAGGAACTCTTCCATCAAGACTAGCACATGAATCTCCTCATTGTCTCTCTCCTATCTCCTTTCAGGCTTTATTTCATTCAAGTAGTGAAACTTGTTGTGGTTTTCTTTGATAAAGGTAGAGCCAGTCACTCAGTATGCTCAGGCAGTGGGGATGTTTTACCCTCTCTTGCTGCATCGCCAGTAGGGCTGAAAAGGTGCTATTGTGGTTTGATAGCTAAGGGAACATGTGATTCTATCAAGAGGTATCCAAATATCTAAGTGCTCTAGAAAGATTAAATAATTAATTATCAGAACTCCTGGCAGAGACATAGCCAAGCATTATCCCCATTGTCTGTACAACAAAAATATTTTTGTAACAAGTCATGGTTATAAGAGCTACCCAAGGCTTGTTGTGAGCTAATGAACCAAAGCACAAACAAAGATAAAGAATGTGAATCCCTTCTAATGAACTGGTAGATATAGGCTTGGGGTCACAGAAGACATATAAGAGTATGAGTTCCAACTTTAGTACACAGAGCTCAGCAGCATTTGGAGAGTTCAGAGAGGAAACAGGGCGGCCATGAAAAACTCTTACACTTCTATCCTCTTTATGTCTTCATCTTCAAGCATCACTAAGGACTTTTTTACTTCAAATTTTTTATGGGATGAATTTTTAGCAACTACGGCTGAAATAATACTTGTAAATACACATATGGACACGTATGTATACGTGCATAGGCACACAGAATTGCACCACAAGTCTTCGTAAACTTAGCGAAGGCTGCAATACCCCAAATACAACATCTCAGTACCTTTCCCTCTAGCGTCCTGTTATGTCATCTTTTTGCTTATGCTTTATCTATGTTTAGATAATATCTCTTGGACAAAGCCTACATCATTTATACTTTTCTCTGTTGTGCTTTTGAGATTAGACATATTTAGTTGAAATAACTCAAGTCTCTCCATGAAGAGAATGCTACATTTTTGTGTTTTATGGTGGGTCTCTGACCGTGAGAAGCCTTAACAGGAAAGAACTAGAAGGACAAATCATAGATCACCGTTACATGGCAACATTTCAGGGCATTGAGCTTGCTGTGCTGTTGCCTTAGAAGGAGATGCAAAGAGAGCTCAGCAGTCAGACTACCCCTAAGCCACATCTCCGTGAGCAAGTGTCCCCAACTTCTGATGTGCGGGTACAGCTCTGCACCAAATTCCTGCAGGCTAAGTGGCTAGACTCAGAGCACCTGCATGACCCTTGGGAGGCTCAGAGGCCTCCAGACAAACAGCTCTGCACACCATGTTTTCTTCGCATCCCCTACTACTGCATTTATTTCCCCACTGGCCCCTTTTACATTACCAATTTTCTTTAGAAACTTATAGTCAGACTTTTCCTCTTGACTCAGTCTAGATCTACTAGCACTACTCTTTTCTAAAAAAAAATTTAAAAAATCAGTTTGCCTTGAGCATTGCCCTTTTTACAGACAATTTAACGAAACCAGGTGCAGCTTCCCTCATGCTGTCTTCACACCACCTGGGAGAGCCCTGCTGATGCTATCTGCCCAGGCCAACAGAAATTCATCCTGGTTTGATGAAGACAGGCAACATAGGGCCCAAGTGTGACCAGTGGACCCTTTGGGTCATGAGAACTACATGCTGTGCCAGGGTTGAGACCCTCCCAGCCCTTTCCTGCCCCCTGCCATGCTGGCATCCCATCCTGCTACCATCAAATCAGCTCTATGGGGCCCCAGTGCTGCTTCTCTCAAGTGGGTGTCATTTGTTTCCTCTCCATATCACATTAAAAGCCAGTACTCATCTTGTCATATCTTGCAGCAGTTTTCCTGTGGCAGGTTGCCGAGAAGGATGCTGGGATGTTTATTTCACCCTTTTGTTAAAAAGGATGACAGCTTTTTGGATGAGGCTGAAGTGGTTTGTAGAAGCAGAAAGGAAAAAACAAGTTTGTCCAAGGTGAATGAAAACAGGTATAGGCTGAGAACATTTTTGAGGTACCCGGACTTGCGCTAGGAAGGATTTGTTCCCTTGTGTGAGCACAGCTCCTGTCATCAATAGTTTTGACATCGTTGCCTCCCACTTTGACAGAATTGGCATAATCACCAAATCACTCTGCAATCCCTGTGCATATCACCTTCTGGAAATCTGTCTTCATATCTCAATGCAAACTTCCAGAACTGGGGTTTTCTTCCCCCTAGTTTGTTTTTCTTTTAAAATGATACTATTGCTTAATGGAAGTTCTGGGTTAACTTTCTGTTGAAAGGGAAAAGAAGCATCCAGTGGCATTGATGAAAGCTGCTTTGGAACAAGAGAGTATTACTAGTGAAGGACTGATGTCTTTTGGCACTGCGTGGGTCTGAAAGGATTTAGTAGCTTATTTACTGTGTGGTGCCCCTCCCTTGCTCTGAGGAGAGAGTTTATGCTGCCTGAACATCACCTCTGCACTGGCCCCAAAAGGGATGGGATTCCCCCTCCTCTTCTTCCTGCTTGTCATATTCCCAAGCATGAAGCTCATTTTAGCCTATTACACCCAGCACTTCATTCCCACATTTGCTGGGACGAAGGGTGTGTTGGGATACAGTGTCATGGTCAGCCCAACACTGATCTAGTACAGCATCCCTGCTGAAAGCTTTTAGTGTTATCTTGCCTCTCATCTCTGTTCCTACCTTCCTGCCACCTGCCTGGTGTCAGACCAAGGGCTCATGAAGCTGTGGGATGAATTGCCTCTGCTCATCTACCCTCTGGAGACTGAGCAGTGCCCCACTAAGTCATTCATTTCCACCTGGACCAATGAACTGCTTCAATGCACGGTGTGGCTGCAGGAGAGTTCATACAGCACTCTGTGGCACATGAACTAGGGAAAATGCAGAAAGACCCTCTGCTGATGGCAGCATAGTTTAGGTGAACTTGATGGTAGTCCAGCACTGCAGCCTGAGGTACGGACACGGCAAAGGATGCCCTGCCCCTGCTGCAGTGGTGCAGCACCAGATCTGAGTGGTGCTTTGCCTTGCAAAGACTTATGAAGTGTGCTTAGTTTCCAATAGAATTCACTCTGCCACATTTTAAGGAAAATGTAAAACTACAATTTTGATTCAGTTTAAATCCTTAGCCTTGATCTGCTTTTCAGCCGGATTTCCCAAGTGAACAGGTCATGAGAGGTGGAAGGGGATGTTGGAGTCAAGGAAATGGGATCATATAAACGATCTGAGGTTACAGCAGTAGTAAGGTAGAAGACAACTGAAAGTTAGAGGGAGATGAGGATTTGGGAAGGAGCTGTCAATACTAAATGGTGGAGGAAATTCAGGGGATATAGTGGAGCAAACATGTTTTGGTGGGGTTGCAGAACATAAAGGACACAAATTTGTAATAAAAAGGGATTTTTAAATTCCATAGCTCATGGAACAAATGACTTTTGAAGTCCAGGCATTTTGTACACAAACACACCGGATGAATCCGGCTATTGCCTGATACTGCAGGAAGCAGATATATCATGTGTAGTCAGTTCTCCCCTTAAAACAACTGGTCACTGCCTCCACACAAGAGTCCAAACCAAAGCCAGAGATCCAAAATACCCTGAATTTTGGGAAATTGTAGTCTGCAGCTGGAGCCTCCTGTAAACAATGCAAACATCAGCATTTCAGACCAGCCAGCCAGCTGCAGACGCCAAATGAAGTCTATTTTCCAAGACATCAGGCTATGTGACTGGCAGTGGGCTACATGTACAGTCCCACTCTCACACAGCTCATGTCCAACAGAGAGTGGTGCACTATTCACCTCAGATCAGCCTAACAACACCTCAGCATAAGGAGAAGCAAGAATAACTTATTTTTTCCCACCATCCCTGAAGAAGATGGGAACCAGCCACCAGATGGCCACCAGCAGTCTCAGCAGGGATGTGGACCCAGTGGGCAGTTCAGAACCAACTATTCAATGCTGCCCACAGATGTTAGTATTGGGATCTCCAAGCTGGACAGTTTACAGGATCAGAACGGCACACACGCTGTGGAAACAGCAACAGCCTTGGAGAGCCCGAGTAAGCAGCAAGATCCAGGAGGGAGGAAATCCCATATCTTGACGGGGATACATGTGATTAGCAGTTGCCACTGACCCAGCTCTCCTTGCTGCTGAACTCATTGGTGGCATTGCAGGGTATGCATCGTTGGTGCTCTGTGTAATGGTCTCCTGCTGATTCCAGTGAAGCCAAGAAAAAAATTCTGCTTAATTTAACTCCCAGGGAAGCAGCAGAGAGCTGTGTGGTTTTGCAATACTCATCAATGGGAGGAACATTCCAGCATGCCCGCCAACAGCCACAAAGAGCCAATTCCCTGGCTTCTGCAGTGTGAGGAGGGTGTGAGCAGGTTTGAACCACTGCAGGCATTAGGATGCATCACACACACTGTGGTAAACTGCTACCAGCATGCAGAGCCAGTGAAATCTCTGCCTCAACCACTTTAACACATTCTAGCTTCTTTGCCCAGTGCTGCAGTGCTGCCCCTGTGATCCCAGGCAGGCAGGGATGGATTGCCCATCGCCAAGGGTAAGGCACTTGGGACAGAGAGAATGGAGAGCCTGGGCCATCCCAAGTGTTGTCAGCTGAGCACACAGACTGGCTATTGGCACATACCAAATTCAGGTCCTTCAACCTTGGAAAAGAAACCCCAGCACCTGGGTGCCTTTATTGACACTTCGCAAGACGTGACCTACTCTTTCAAATGTGAGGACAGGGGGTGCAGCAGTTGGCTCAAAGCAAACGTGAGGCTGGCACCTCCCACCCCGCATGAATGAGTTGCATTGTAACATTAGTCTTGGAGGTCTTTCTTAGAGATCTTGCTAAGGGATCTGAGAGCACAGTGCCCCACTTGCCCTCCCTGTTTCTGGGCAGCCCTTCCTGTGCCCTTTTGATCCCATCTGAGAGGTATGGCCCTTGTCAGGTTTGTAGTTCCTCCTGACAAGCACACTGAACTCCTGTTCTGCCTGAGAAAAAGGTAGTTTGCTATCATTTTCACAAGGTGCTGACTTAGCTACAGAGCCTTTGGGCAGATTACAGTAAATTTACTGCACTTCTCAAAGTCTCTTTCCTTAAGTGCAGTTCTCTGCTATCTGCAGAGAAGTACTGATAGTTCCTGTGCCTTTTCTTTTCTCTACCAGCCAATTTGCAGTGTGAGAAAGAAGAGATCTTAAAAATGGACAATTAACACCCTTACTAATTACATACTAAGCATCTTGATTAGAAGAGTGCCTGAGGAGGCCTTAACCAAAGCTGGAGCTCTGCTGCACCAAGTTTCACGTGGTGCTGTTCCTGCCCCTAGAAGCACACATGTGCTGTGAGGGGTTCTCCAAGACCCGCAGTGCTAACCTGACCTGGGCTGGTTTTCAGAAGGGAAAACTGAAGAACCATGACTACCAGCTATCACCTGGTAAACAGAGCCAGTGTCACTGGAACCCTTCTAAGAATTTACACTCCATATGCCGATCAGATTCATTCTGAGTTTGCTGTCTGTGGGGCTTTGCTACTAAATGCTTTGGGAAACTACTCTGCATTGTGAAGTACACATCCCCAAGGTTTGGTCCCACTTCGCCCCTCTGCCATATTTTTTCTTCTCCCTCAATGGACAAAACTGAGATTCCTGGATTTGATATGAAGGTGATGAACATGAAAAGGAGATTGCCTGAGTCTGAGTACAAGAGCAGATGGAAACTCTTCAAATCATCCCACTCTTCATGAACAAAAGCAAAGCTGGGATGATATGATTGCACACATCAGTGGAGGATCTACAGTTGAAGTGAATGGGATTACGAAAAACTTGGAAATAACAGCTGAGAGAAGGGCTAGGAACCACGCAAAGGACCAGGCTTTGGTGCAAGAGTAGATCAGAAAGACACTAAGTGTGTTTGAAACTCAAGAAGACAACAAAATATTAATGAATAGGTACCAACCAGCAACAAAGAAATCCATTATTTATAAGGAAGACAAATAATCATATATATGCAAGGTCAAAGAAGGTATTCACACTCAAGTTTCTTAGGAGCCATGAGAACAGATAGTAATTGACTGTCTAGACACAGTCACTGCTCAAACACTGAAATCCTGTGATTTGGATGAGTAGAATAACTGGGTCATGTTGATCAAACACAGATAGTTCATGGAGGGAGTTCCAAAAGCTCAGCCACAGAGATGAGTCTTGGTGGCACCGGGGATCATACTGTGGATACCAAGCTGAAAACTCAAGTCCTGAAACTTTTCTGAGGGGACTAGGGAGACTCCCATATTAAAGGCTGGGATTCAGGCAACTTAGGGCAAGCTACAAGCTACAGTTGCAATATGTGTTCATGTTGATTCTTCAATAAGCTCTGCTTTATTAGAAAAATTCATGTGTTTGCCACACATATTATCATCCAAACACCAGAGGCAGGTAGCCTCGAGAATCCAGCCCTAGCCAGGCTTTCTGGGCACAGGCTCTTTCCTCATCAGCCTCAGAACCTGAGGAAGAACAAGACACTCTGGATCTGAGAATCAGCAAGAGCTGGGGAAATGCCACAGCCTGAGACTGAACCTACAGCTTGTATGAGGCAATGCCTCTAGCTCAGCTGACAGAGCCTGACAGAAATTGCAACTGCCTTCTGAATTGGGAATATTTAGATGCCACCAGTGCAAATAGACTTAGTAAGCACTCAGAAGCCCAATGAAGAGGCACAAGGATGGACCAGAGGCCCTTACGTAGCGAAAGGGATGCCTTTCCTCCAATAAATTTCTTTGCTCAGGTTGTTTAAAGCCAGTTTGATTACTACTGCTGCCAGCAAATCTGCTGCTGTCACTGGCAACACTGGTGTGGCCATCCTGCTCTCCTCTCACCACAAATACACCATTTACCTCCAACAGCATAGGTCAAGTTCATGTTTGGTATTTGTGCCTGACCGCTCTTCCTTCCTCTTCTCACACCCTTCCATAGGCCTACTGAGCAAACACAAAAAAATACCTCGCACTGGCCATTCTCCTGTCTATTAAACCTCATCAGTCTTGAAAATGAAAAATATACACACACACAAGTAAGAGCCCAAGTCCCCAGATTTCTGCAGCATGATCTGATGAGTGTTTGTTTTGCTTTTCAGTGTGGTTTGCATGCTCTTCGTGGAACCAGAGGGCATTTTCCCACTGAGAAAAGCATTTAGTTTAAAGCCAGGAGGCCCCACAATTACTACCATTCTCATAGTTATGAAACACTACCACTTCAGTGAGGAGAGAGGAGAAATTACTATCAAGAAAGAAAATCAAGTACACATTGGCATTTTGGTAAAAAGTCTGTTATTAATGATGCTGTGCCATTATATTAGCCTCATAAGGACCGCTTGGATTTCCTTCTTGTACATTGGCCTGAAATACTGAAGGTGATTTGTTTGACATCTAGAAGTGGGTCAAACACTCATCTCTAACCTATGTTAGATGCATGAGGACAGGCTTTGCAGTGTTCCTTCCTGGGAACTGGGAGCTAGTGGACAACAACATAATGTTTCCTAGAACTCCAGCCCCTCTGGCAGTGCAGAATCAACTGCTGCATGCATAGAAAGGTCATGATGGCACATGTGCCTCTATGGGAAATGCAGCGGAAGGAAAGGAAACCAGATGGAATAAACTACGCACTGAAAGAAAATGGGTCTGAGTATACCATGAGTACATCAATATCACATAAAGCAATTTGTAGCTGCAAGATGGGTGTAGTTAAAGGACTCAGCACAGAGTGGATGCTATGCTGGAAATGGATGGGGAAATCAGGGCTGGTGAGGTCTTGCTGTGACTCCTGCTGTGAAACAGCATATGAGATGCTGTTATGACAAGTGCAGTCTATTGGCATCACTACCAACTTTTCACACAGCTCATTAGGGAAAGGTCATGGGTTATTTTTATTTTAATTCCCAAGGACATACTTGGTTTGCTTCACACACTTCCACACAGGATTTTAATTTACACACCCAGATCTCTCCACTCTTATAAACATAGCCATACATAGCATGTATTCTGTTCTGCTCTTTACTTATAAAACAAAACACAAAGCCATAAAAATCCGTCTTGAACTCCAGCTGTGCCACTTTATGGAAGCATTTAAAAACTGTTACTTTTAATGAATTCACTGAAGGTCTCTGGCATATTATCCCTGTTTCAAAAATTGGTTTATGAGGAGATTCTCACTATCCAGCATACCTGGAAAGGTGCTGTGCTCCAGGAGCAGCAGCAGTGTCCATGGGACTACTTGTGGAGGACAACTCAGTAGAACCAGGACACTCAAACCATGATCAGGAAGCCCACTACGATGCTGAACAAGTGGACTTTATCCTCAAACCAGCCCCAGTTGACAGCTGTCCATGCAAATTCACTGACAGTGGCCTTGGTAAGGCTTTGGTCTCCCTCTTTTTATTATTTCACCTCCTCTTCTTTAAAAGGATCATCACTGTAATGCCTTTGTCCTGGAGGAGGTCACCCTCTTCTAATAACATGGTACTTTCCTTGTTATAGCCAATTCTGGATCCTGCTTTTAACACGTGGTCTAACATCTGCTTCAGAATAGTTTATCTCTTCTGCAGAGGAGATAAAAGGACAGTGTTGGTAGGTGACTTGTCCAAGATCGTGCAGTAAAGCAGCGGTAGACCTATGGTGAGGCACTGGGACATTCTGGATTTCTCTGCAATGGCTTCTCAGGGCTTTTCACAGGAAGAAATTTTCCATGTTTGTCTTTTTTGAGTTACTCCCGCATGAAGAGAAGAAAGGACTTTCTTAATTTAAAAAATGTGTATATCTCATTGCATACCCTCCCATAATTGTAAGAATTTGTCCTTTTATAATTAAAAAAGCCTATAGCTTGCCAAAGCAGACTCCCCAACAATTGTATCAGTTTTATAGTAAGTGGCAGGCACTTTGGACTGTTGCTGGAGATAAATGAACATTGTTCAGAAAGATAATGGTATTTTGCATCTGGTTACTGTTAATTCCAGCACTGGTTTCACCCCAGGCAAATTTCTTTCCTATTTAATATTTGTTTAAACCTTCACTCTGTGGATGAAGTGTTTTTTTATTAATATTATATTAATTTATTGTTTTCATCACTTTTGTAGTGTCTGTATTTTTCTTTCTTCAAAACACTTCACAGATACTGTTATAAGGAAGCAAATACACTGGCCAGAGTGTTTCTGTCCATACATTTTCTCAATGTGCTCTGAGATATGACCTTAGAAGATCACAGACAGACTTGCTTTCACCTCAAATAATATCCTTCTGATTCTTCCCAACCTCCAGAGATAACTTGGACAATACTGAATACCATTTGACACCATTAAACACAGAAGTCACCATAAACAGAAATACTTAACGATGAAAACAGAACTGCTCCTCCAAGAATCTCGGAGCCTTCTCAAAGGCAAAGAAATGTCTCATTTCACAGGTGAGAAGATGAGGAGCAGAGAGACTAAGTGTGAGGAGCCACAGATGATAGTTTGCAGGAATCACAGGGTAGCACATCCTACTGCTGCTCAACACACTAATGGGGTCTCATGCTCATCCTTCTCTATACCCAAGAAAGTCCCAGTGATATCAGGGTGTATCAAGGCCTTTAAACCAGCGAAGGATGGATAAATGAGGTCCACACATATTTTGTTCCGTCCTGAACTGTCTAAAGGAGGTTCCAAGCATGTGTTCTGCCACTCCTACATCTAAGATAAAGCAGGAGGGAATGATCTTTTTGTTTCAAAATGTATGAAATAGTGGAGAACACTCCGATATTTCAAGGAACAAAGAAATATGGATAGTAAGTGTTCCTTTGAAGTGCAATCAACTGCAGCGCATAGCCACATCCTGTGCATGAGTGTCCAAAATCCCTAGGATAATACTGATCTGGTAACCAGCTAGCAAGGCAGCGAGGACAGGCCACATCCTTGGAGAGTGTGAATCAGCATAGCCATGTGGACTTTCACAAGCTTTGCCTCAGCTGATGCTGTGACTGCTTGCAAACAGATAGGGGAGGAGGTGAAGGATGCTGCCTTGGGTGGGCACTGCATGTGAGTCCCCTCTCCACAGTGCTTCGCAGCAGCACCATTGCATGGGACTCCAGTGGTGCTGGGTGCCTCTTACGTGTAAGCTCCTTGTAAGTAGCCCTCAAACCTAAAGCACTGCTTTGCTCTTTCCTCTGATATTTGTTTGGATGGGCACACTGCAACGATATTTATGATAGGAAACCTGTTGTGAAGCATGCCCAGAATGAAAAGAAGCCTGAGCTTATGCCTTGCCTACTTTGATGTGCACAATTCAGACAATTCCTTGGTTTTCTTTTCTGTGCATCTTAACTGCCTTCCCAGTCAGTCAGTTACACCTTCTCCTTGCCTCCAGCCTGTCTCGCTGACAGAAGCCACAGAGTGATTTCCCCTTCATGGTGAGCCTGGATATTTCAGATCCCAAAGACCTCAGTTAGTGCCTTCTCATCCTCTGCTTCCAGGAGAAAGAAGTTGTGTTTTCCATCCCAATAGCTTGCACTAGGGTTCCTAGAAGATAAGCAAAGAGATTTTGAACAGCCAGTTGGTTGCCCTTATCTTTCGCCATTGCTGTAGGACTATGATGCCTTGCACAGCTTGGAGAGGAATGGAGCTGTAAAAGGGACGGAGGCCATAAATTTATATAATGCCTGATCCGTTAATTTGTGGTAGAGGTATGTAAGTATGCAAGTAAGGTGTGACTGTTCAGACATTTAAGGCTTTTTTAAATCTATCATCTCCATCTCTTGAAGAGAGATGCAAGCCTCTCTTTTCCTACTGTTTTCTATTCCATTCCTTCCCCAGGCACTCCCTTGAGGCTCCGTGTCTCAGATTTACTTCATCTATTTTTGAAGAAGAACAAGGGGCAGGTGGTGCCTGCAGAAGCTGAAAGAGAAAAGATGGACATATCTAGCACATGCCAAGAAAACAAACATGAAATCTCTGGAGCCACCCAATCCTCTGGAACACCGAGCAACTTGCCACTTTCTTCTTCTTCATGCGCTTATTTTTATGAGCTTAAAGAATAAAGTATTAGATGTTACACAGCAGCTGCCCCAGGAAATAATTCAGTCATTCCATTGCTGCAGCCTTCAAGGGGAAAAAAAAAAAAAAAAAAAAAAGAGCAGTGAAGGGAGTTAAAAAGCCAGTTCCTTAGCAAAATATTCAGTTTCCCAGAAGTTCTAACAGTGTAAATGAGAAGAATGTTTGGGCTTGGTGTCCCTCCAATTCTCGTGGTTTCGTTGAGGATTTTGGAGAATGCTTTTACTGCCTTCCTAACTGCAAGAACAGAGATTTATCCTGCAGCCATGTGTTGAATGAGTATACAGGCCTAAAGGGAGTCTGAAAGCATAAACATTTACTTCATAAAAGAGAATCTGCAGACAGGAAGCCAGAGACAGTTGACTCTGGGTAAGTATTTGTGCTCCATTGAAAAAAAAAAGCTCTTGTTTGCCAGTAGCCAGTATGTACACATTTCACTCACCAGCCCTTGCCACAGTGAACAGTGATCCAAAGGGGCCCAGGAAGGGGCCGTCTGTTGACTGAGCCCTAAGTGAGGTGGTTCCAGCACTGCCATCTTTACTGCAGATGGGAAACCTGCCCCAGCTCTACCTCTTGCTGTGCAGTACTTCGCCTGGACTTGAGATGGGGAAATAAAAACACAACTTCATAACCAGAGAAATACCAGGAGCTTTGTGTTCTCCATCCAGGTGCTGTAATGAGATATAAGCTCATAATTTAGCCTTTCCCACAGTAGGAATATCAATGAGGATTTCTGTCCTCTTTACCTGGCTGTTTATTTTCACAAATAAACATTTTCTCAAAACTTGTTGAGAACATAAAGTTGCTGAGGTCTCCACCTTACTGACAAATTTGATTGAAATGTGCCAAATGCTGAAAGACGTTTGTCAGGGACTTTCACATTTATGAGGACCAAGACCCCATGAGCTTTACTCTCTTGAGAAGCCAGGCTGCAATTGCAGCAGAAGGGAAGCACTATTCCAATGGGAATGCTGCTGCACTGGCAGTCTGAGAGAGGATCACCAGCCACCTTGCAATCCGTAGGCATGCATGGAATTTTAGGAGTGACCTGTATCCCACTAGCTTCAGGTGATCTGCATCATTTTCCAACGAAGTGGCAGCATCTCTCAACTTTTCATAACAACTTCAAATCCCAACATGAAGCAAAGAACCAAAGCAAGAGTCGGATGCAAAATGAAATATCCTGTGCCAGTACCTTGCCATTGCACACATTTTTCCTGCAAAATTAATAGTTAGGATGTTCAGCCCTATCTGCCAGGAAAACTAAGCACAGATGAAGTTGAAAGAGGATGTAGCAAACACTTCTGCAACATCCTCCTAAGCAGAAGCTTGCCCAAGATGGAGAGGCATGGACCTGTGCTGGGCCAGGATCGCTGCACCATACAGCTCCTTGGCTGATGACAATTTCCAAACATGGAAGCATCATGCTTTCATATGAAAGAAAAATGCTGAAGAAGCTTCTGGTATTTTTTTTTTCATGGTGTGATGTAGAAGTGATGGAGTTGTGCTTGGTCTGGACAATGGCTAATGTTTTTGTTTTTCCCTATCTAATGTAATTGCTGCTTGACTGTTCAGACTACAGCTCCTGGCTGGAAGAGGTTTTTAGGAGCCTAACCACTGAGAACACTTTTCCTCTGCTACCCACCAAGGTCTGACTTATATGGGTATTGAGGGCACAGTATAGCAAATCTTTTAACTGATCATCAGTCTGCTTTTCCTTAGATATGTGTGGATTTATTTGATGGGCAGTTTTGAGATTTTAACCACCAATACACTTGTATTTGTAGAGGAAAGCTACTAGGTTTAGAGGCAGTAGATTTGGTTGGGGATTTTGGCCATGAGATCCCTTATAAGACCAAGAATTTCCAGCTCCCAGGTGATGAAAAACAGTGGCTGATGTCAAATACTGCTCTATCTCAATAAATTCCCAAGTTTGTTGAAGGCCAATCACAACCTATGCACAGTATAAGGAGCTGAAGGACCAGCGAATCATCAGCATTATCATTACTGCATACAAATCCAAGCTGTTGAACCATAGCCCTTCAATGGCACCTTACTCCCCACTTTCTTTCCAGATCTCCTTAGTTTTCTGTCCAGGTGAAAAAAAGAGGGTGAAAATTTCTGATGTGCATAGAGGATGCACATCAGAAGCAAAGGGGAAATTAATCTTCCTATGTGCCTGCCTTTATCAGACCAGCACTTCTTGAGGGCATTTCAAAAGAGAAGCTTCACAGAAGTGCTCTGAACTACTCCCTGTAGGAGCCTCTTTCTCTCTGCCAGGTAGCCTAAGGCTTGCCTTTGTGGAAACCTCTTTAGATCGAGTTTCTTGACGCTGATACTGAGTTTGCTGTCAAGCCAGGAAAATCTTCCTTCATCTACTTCTACTCAAGCAGCCCAAACCTACCCCAAAGGCAATGAACAGCAGTGTCCTCTGTTGTAAAGGCCTAAAACCTGGATCAGCACCAATCACTTACAGTTATAAAGAAGGATTATCCTACTTGACGAAGCAGGCCTACAGCCCAAGGAAGTAATGAAATCTCCATCTACAGAGATATGCAGAATGTGCCTGAGCAAGGCCCTGAAAAACCTGATCTCCCTGTGAAACTCTGAGCGGGAGTTTGGACAAGGCACCTTCAGAGCTTCCATGTGTTCCAAAGTGTAGACTTAAGCAAGAAACTGTACTGAAACAGAGAACTATATGGTACATTTTCCTCCCCATGGATAGGGGACTAGAACAAAACAGCACAGGACAGATAGTGGTGGTATGTAACACACCCAAGGAAGGCATCAATAAGGTACTGCAGACATGCGTGCAATGTAAACCTGCCCAAAGCAGAGCCCTTAACCAAACACCCCGTTGCCACCAGCACTTTCTACAGCCTCCATGGCTGCTGTTGAAATGAAGGCTGCTATCTCGGCTAACTACTGGTTCACAAGTTTTTTCATATGGCTAGCAGTGAGTCTGAGGACTTAAAACAGGCAAGGATATGCAAGACCTAAAAAGCAAATGGTCCTCATGGGGCCGTCACTCTCCAACAGTTAACTCTGAAAATTATTAATTTCAGGATTCCCAGGTTTACAAGCTCCAGAATTCATGGTTATTTTCAGTCACTGCCAAAATAAAACTCAGTTTCCACATGCGTACATTTTCCTTTGACTCTCCCCCCTACTGGCCTCATCAACGTTTTCTATCAGGAAACCCATTATTTATACTCTTCTGGCACGAACGTTATATTTCATCAGTTTTGCCAGCAATGCCAATTTCCCCTCCTTATGTTTCTATCCTAAACTCTTTTCATTTCTCTCATTTTGTATTTCTCAGTAAACCAATAAAGCACAAATTCTAAGCCTTCCAGTTTCCCTCTTTTCACTCTCACAATAGTCATTGATGTCTAACCACAGACGTCTGTGCTTCTTTTCAAAAACTGTGCATGCAGTTGCCTATAAAGTATGCACATGATACTGCAGGGAAATTCCACACACGTTTTCTCCATCTGAAGATATACTGGTTCATATGTTACATTTATATTGGGTCTGGATCATGTCCTGCCATCATTCTGCAAGGAGAAATCCCAAGGCAGTCAACAGAGGCCTTTCAAGCAGATAAATGACAGAACTTGGCCCTACAAGCGGAATATTGTATGATATATTTCCTTTTCTGTTTGCCAAATTGATGTTAAGAAGAGGTTATGCACTTAGACAGTCCTCATAAGTTTCAGAAATAATCAGCAGACATTTTTACTGAAACCCCAGAAAACAGAGCAATTAATCAGAATATCACTGCTTTTTCTGTGAAGTTACAGTTGCTTTTCTTTTACTGGCATTGCATCACATAGCAGTTTTTCCACCATGGGAGCTTTGAGGTCACTATTAATTTATGGGGAAAAACCTTTTTTACTCTGAGTTTTCCAAAAACACACAAACAATCACTACTGAGACATGACATAACTGAACTGCAGATCCAAGCTCCTTTCAGGTTCCAGTGTCTCCTGTGGTCCCTGCCAGATGTGCTGCACCCATGGAGAATGACCAGGAAGGATGCAAGTACATTGAACAAGCTGTTCCATGGGGGCAAGTGGGCTAAAACAAAAGGCAGATAAGATTGACACTTTGAGGTATTCATGCTCTGTGGAAGAGCAAAGTCAAATTAACAGTCTAAGAATATTAATACCACAGCTGCATCTAATTTTCCTTCAGTGTTTCCTGGTCATACTGAGTTCACCCACTTGAGAGTGATATAACAGCATGAGTTGATGGGAAAGTGTCTTGAGATGCAGTATGAGGCAAAAATATGCAGAATACACAAATACAGCAAGGATGGAGGGAGATGAGTTGACCAAACACTGCATTTTCCATTTATGAAAAATTATAGAAGGCATTTTTAGAACACCTGCTGTCTCCCAAACAGCTGAAATGGGAGCATTGCCAGCTCAGTCCTTAGCCATGCTCCTCTGTCATGGTCTGGCATTGCTTCTGTGGGCTTGCTGTGGAACAGAGATACACACACACTGCCTGTCATGGTTTTAAAATGCTGAAGCACACCATTCGCTGCTGTGGGGCGTTCCAAAGTGGGCACTGCACACATGTCTGCACAGGACCCCAATGAGTGTCCCTGCATGATACCACACCAGCGCAGCAGTTCCACCAGCTTCTTTGGGCATCTTCTGCAAGACACCCACATAGACAAGTTCTATGCCTTCAGGTAGGATTAAAATAGAGAGAAGTGAAGCCACCTTATTCAAAATGACTAGAGTTCAGTGCTCATTAGATTCATGGTGATAGGTGAATTGCCTTTACTTGCTTGAGGGCATCCATGCTATCAGGCCATAAGTCTGTGTGTGTCAAAAGTTCACAAATGGTGACTTAATTAACCTGTCTATAGCAGCAGGGCTGTGGTATCTGGCAGGCAGATCATGCAATACCTTAGCACTTAGGTCAAGGCACTAAGCCTTCTTGAATTGCATGTTTTAGTTGTATCTGGTTTCATAGAGAAGTTATGGATAAAAAGTTAACTGCAGCAATGGAGGTAATCTGGGGAGTTTTAAAGATTTCTGTTGGATTTGATCACACTCAACAACGTGTCTGCTTAAGTTGCAATTAACAACAAAGTTCCCACTGAGTTTGACAGGGAACATCCATAGAAACGTGAAAAATGTATCAAGTCTCTTTTCCTAGCCTACCTCCCCTCCCACTTAGAAGTACATCAAAAGAAACACTACTGCATTTGAGAAAATGACAAACTCATGGTCCCAGTGTAAGCAAGAGGGGCATTGGGCCTTCTGCTCCCAGGGGAGCACAATAACAGCCCACCAGAGATACCGTCTGTGTTGGGAATGAGCCCCAACAAGAACCCCAAATCCTACTCCACCTCAGCATTTCCCTCAAGCAGTGGGAAACCTCACAGTCAGATCTAATCAGTGATTGAGCACGCTGGCATGGGTCCACCTACACTGGGAAGCAATGTCTTTGAGAAACTGTCTGCCGCCTCCAGAAAGCACCACATCACACCATTCTCCACTACCAGCATCCTTCATCTGGCATCTCTGGTTCCCCCAAAAAGGTAGACTATCAAGGACTTCTCCAAGACCAATTACATGCACTGCTTATTTGCAGTCTGCCTGTGTCACCAGCAGAAGACATCACCGATGAAAGGAGATGTCCCAAGGAAACATACGGGCTGAAGTATTTCATTGCTTCTCAGCCTGCGAAGTGCCACTGGTACATTTATTTAAATTGTGACTGCAGACCTGCCTCCCCTAGCATTTTGCCCACAAGAAATAGGGCACAGTTTGTTAGCTGCTGTCTGGGCCAGGATGCAGCTTTCATAGGTGTATGGGGCCACACTCAGAAGTGGTCCTGGTCCTGCAGCTGAGCATGAGTTGAGGTACTGAGTCTCCACTCCAGCAGGAGTCAAAGGCGATGCCATTGTAGGAGGCAAAAACATTCAGGTAAAGAGCTCAGTCTAAGGCTTCTTTGGCTCTAATAGATCTGTTGGTAGTTAAATAAAATTGGAAGCTTGGCAGTACGCTTTTTGTTCTCTTCATACTTTTCTAGCTCAGTGTAGGGAGTGAAGAGGTGCAACACAAAGATTATAACTGACAGGTTGATACAATGATTAAACATCGTGGTTTATTTTCATTATTAGACCAACTAAGCATAGCTAGCAGGTAATAAATCTGAGCTGTTTATTAAATTTATTAAATTAAAGGTCTGTGGCATTTTTACTAGATGGAATCTAAAATTCACAGATCTAATCCTTATTCCTAGACCTTGGTACCATATTAGAGGTGTGAGATTTCATTCTTCCCTTTTTCATCAAAGATGACAGAAACTGCACTAGAGGCAGTGATCAGATGGCTCTCCTGCCACACAGCAACATGAACCTCAACAGCAGCAGCAGCTCTGTTATCTAAGCAGTCTGTATATTTTGATCCTGGGGGCACCAAAACCAGGCTTTATCCTAAGTCTGAAGGCGAGTCAAAGCTCTATCCGGAATTCAGAAGCTTTGGCTATCATATGACAAAGTACCCTTTAGCTCTATTCCTAGTCATTTCTTCAAAGGTTGCTAGAGTAGCTTTTTGTAACTTCCCTGATGCAAGGGAAATTAGCCATTGCTCTCCTTCAGGATCCCAAATTCACTACTTCTAGCATTCAAAAATAAAATAAAGTTATGGCCAGCTATGAAAATATTAACTAAAGAAATCGCAGAAGTTCCTAGGAGAGCTACTGCCCCATGTTCTACCCTGACTATGGGTAGGTCCTGGACATTTAGGTCCTGGAGCCTCAGTGGCTGCAGAGAAGTCAGATTGAAGCAAAAGCCTTTGCTGCACAGTCACCAGTGTGAGACCAAGATAGCTTTAAACAGGGCTTGTCACAGAATAAGAGAGGGCAGCAGGCAGGTATAATGGTTTGACAAATATATTGCTGTGAGTAAACTACTTTTAGCAGCTAAACTTTTTCAACCTAATTCAAGCACCTCCACAAGACACTACCAGACTTCAAGCTAGCTCCAGTACTGGCAGTGGGGATATAGTCTGAGACTCAAAGGAGATCAAGTAGCTTATAAAAATATAAATAGGGGGCCCCTGAGGCACCCTTGAAATGTTTAGTCCTAAGAGCAGGGCCTAAGCCATTGTGCATGTTGCAGAAAAGAGTAAATTGCTCTGCCTTAGGCCAGCCAGGAGGAAGTTTCATTCCAAGAGTAAATAGTTTCCACCTCCAAATTCTTTCATCTTTCTCTGTCTTCCTCTTTCTGGCTCATCTCTGGTTTTCCTCTTCTTTCCAAATGCTTGGGGAAACTCTAAGGATTGAAGAATTCTGCCCTCATTCACCCTGGGGGAAAGAAACAAAATACATAACCAAGTTGATGAGGAAGACGCGGTCAAAGAAAATCATATGGCCCAGAGATAAGGAGGTGAGTGAAACAGTCACTATGTGATAAGGTAACTGTGGGGAACAAATGGGTCTTACCCATTCATAAAGACTGCCTTGGAAAAGGAAGCAGAGCCAAGAAGCAGAAACTGATTCAGTGCACATTAACGCCTTACCTTGGAATGCTCTATGCAGAAGGCTACAGGTCCAGATAGCAATATACACATGGACTGTAGTCACAGACACATCTGCAGGAGCCATCTTGTGCTACCATTCACTGATACTCCCCAAGCTGACAGCTGGGCTGACATTAATTAGAAACAGTTTTCCCTTTTTCTAATCCCTAATAGGTCATCTAATCCATGCCAAATGAATTGCAGAGTTTTTCAGAAAAACAGATTGTCAAAAGCTCTTTCGTCTACTGGAGAGGTTTGAATAATTGGATATTTCTACTGGAAAATTAATCTCTGATCTAATAGACATCACATAGCTGAGATTTTCCTCAGTGTTCGCTTCTGCCCAGACAACTGAGCACCATGCTGTATTCTCCACAAACAAAATGTCCATCCAAGAAAAAGAGGTTACTGCACTCAGTACAGTACTCAGAATCTTGATATGCCACCAACTATGCATGACAAATGCTGGAGAGGAGCAAAGCATAGAGGAAGAAAAGAGCGTGTGTGCTCTGGAGAGGCAGAAGGGTCCCAGCCCACAATGTTTAAGGCCAGCTCCAAATTTTCCCAGTGTTCCCGCTTTTTTGGACGGAAGTTTGGGTCTGTGTGCATTTCTGTGAAGGAGGCAAGCAGAAAGGGAGGGAGGCTTTTCTTCATTCCCAAAAAACATTTCAGCCCATCTCAGGCTCACCCGCCAACATCTAACAAGCAAAGACAAACAACATTACAGCTCCACAATGCTTAAGCTTGTTGAATGACGACAATTCCATGTTAAAACAAAAAAGAACATCAGAGCCTTCCACAGCTGCATCAACATTATCTATTAAAAAAAGCATGACACTACATGAAGCTTTGGCTGTGCAAGCCAAGAACCTAAATCAGCCACAGTTTGAAACGAGGCCATTGCTGAATTCTCGTGTAAAGCGATGCTGCCATATTGCTTACTTTCCACTGAGGTTTTCCACAAATTAACAGCTGTAGCAGACTCCCAGAAAACAGCAACTCTTTCCAAGTCTTTCTTCTCTGAAAATGTTGTTTCTTCATTTTATTCTTCCCCATATGGAAGGGGAGAGGAGGGTAAAAAAATTCAACAGCCCTATGAAACAAACCCCAAAAAAACTCAGACAGACTGTGAGAAAAATTAATCACAAAGATTGCCTTGAAAGAAAGCGGTTATCTGTAAAATTAAATCAGTGGTGGGCCCAATTTTTCTTTTCATTATACCAGCATGGTGGGATGGAGAATCAAACCAGGGAAAATATTTCTGGAGCAGCCCTTCTGATTTATGACCATCTCGGCCACTCTGACAAGATCAGAAAACTGCTGGATTCTTTCCAGTTGAGCACCACCAAAGGCCAAATCATTCCTATTTAGGGAAAAATAAAACTTCCCTCTGCTTCAGTGAGAATAGTGTTTGGCACCAAGCACAGAGAAAACTGCCTAATTTCAACTGGTTGTCTGAAATGCTGCTGAGGAAAGGTGATATCATGCTAGTGTGGGTGGCTTCAGATCATATTCTTTCTTCCTGATTGCATCTTGGACATCACTAGGTACCACATAGGGTGATGCAGAGGGATTCATTATAAGCGAAAAAAAAACCCTTAAAGAAAAAGTTATTTGATTTTTAGCATGCACAGATGGCTGTTGACTCACTTGAGAGAGGAGTGATGGAACTAGCAGACTGGCAGAAGCATTGGGAGTCAGCATTAGAAAACACGGATTCACAGAGCAGGTTTACTTCTGAAGATCCGTGAGCTGTGGTGTAGTAATAAGCAATGCTTGTGCACAGAGATGGGGTTTTCCAGCTGGTGGAGTCCTGGGTATTGCCTCTTTCTGACTACCAGCATGATGCAAAGATGTGGGTTGCTATGGGTACTTGGGTGTGCCAGCTGACAGTAACACTGGGTGAATTATAGAAAACAGAAATATAAGGTCATAGAAGGCACCTGGCACTGTGTCCTTCAGCGGCTGCTCTGAAGGGTCACATCCATACAGCTACAGACTGACACTTCAAGTCCTCTGCCAAATGCAAGTCTGCTTTGGAGAGGGCTGGGAGGGTGACACTGTGTGAGCTATCATTAAGAATAGTTTAGCACCTTTGAAAGTCAGCTGAGATGAGCCTGCACCACTTTGGTTGATGCTGTTACAAACTCCTAGGTGAATTACCCTGGGTGTCAGAGGCAGCAGCAGCCACAAGCCCAAGGGCCATCAGAGGGCTGCTTTGGCTACTCTTCCCCATCTGCTGCTGGCATGTTCTGCAGTTGCAGGAGCCACTCATCTCAGTGGGGAAACAGCTAGCACAGAGCCACACACTTCTTAATTCCAGCCAGCGCAGGATGAGACAACTTTGGGTCAAATGGCAAACTGCACCACATGGTGACTCACCCAAATGCACTGTTACCTGAGGAAGGAACTCATCTTTCTGCAAGTCCCCTTTCCCAGGAAGTCCCTCTCTCCCCATTTTGTTCAACTTGACATCTGAAGGCTTGCACATTGTACTTCTGATATAGAGCACGTACAAAAAGAGCTATCAACAGCCCATTCTCTATTCAAGGAAATTTGTCTACAGGATCATTTTTTTCCAAAAGTATCAGCCTGCTGGCAGATCACTGGAGCACAAGACTACTGCTTCATCTTCAAGTGCAGAAACCTCTGCAGTCCAGGTTGCTACTCACCAGAGTTCCTCAAATTTTGATGGCCATCCCACACCTCTGTGACCCCACTGTGTTAGCCAGGTCTCATGAGATCAGCACTTGCTTCACACAACAAGCTGGAAAAATAAACATACCTATCTCAGCTTTCAAATATAGCCACTTCCTATGAGTTAAAACAAAAACAAAAACAGAACACAAAACCTACAAGTAATGTTGGAGAACAAAGAATCTGATTATTTCTTCCAGCCCAAATTTTAAAAGAAGGCTAAAATATTAGTTTACTAGCAAGAGGCTTTGTCCTCAGTGCACTTCCCAGCCTCAGCGATGTTCTGTCACGCTGCTCACTAATTGTTTTCAGCGTTTGATGTGAATATTTTTGGCAGTCAGTTTGTCATGAATTGACACTTATTTTGTCAACCTATCTTCATCAAAACTGCACACACTCCCTCCTCGTAGACCTGTCAGAAACATAAAGATTACTCATTGCATGTTTCTAAGAAGCTCCTGAAGCCAGCACTCGGAGTTTGCATAACAACCATTGTCGACAATCCACCTACAGTAGCATAAAAATACAGATTTGAATGGGTGAAGAGAGGCCGGGAGTTCTCAGAAGGACAAGTCAGATTCAGGATTTTATTAATAGAACCGGAGGTGTTCTCATGAAGGCAAAAAAAAAAAACCAAAACCCACTCTCTTGTTATCTTAACTGTCATCAGCAGTCACCTTTTCAAAAACAGGCAGGCGAGATGCAGATTATTCCTGTAGATGAGCAAATAGAAAGCTGCTGCAGAAAAACATGAGAGCAAGATGGAGAGCAGCAAGCACCAGGGATCACCTCTCAGGTCCTCCTTAGGAAGTGCTGGGCGTGCAGCTGCCTGCTTCTTGCCCACTGGCCTTGCTGAAGGGACTTCATCTATTTTTTTTCCTAATCTGGTGCCACACATTTCACCCCTGGAGAGCTAATTGCCAAACAAGGAAGACCCACCAGAAAAACACTCACAAAGCTGTTTGTGGCGTGGGCTCCAGCACTCTCTCCAGCAAAATAAAGCAATTATACTAATTAGAGTGCACAATAGGCACTCCCCAAAATAGCAGACTAATAGATGTGGATCAGCAGTGACTGTTGGTGAGGGCAGGGAGTATCAGGGCACATGATGGAGAGGGTGATAGGTGGCTGGCGTGTGTTTCTGCCATGCTGCCACAGCAGCACCCTCCACCTTCTTTAGCTTCCACAGCTAGGAAGGGGCAGTGCGGCAATGTGGCCACCTCCTAAACTGGGCCTTGCTCCTCTGGCGATGACAAGCTACAACACAGTGGAAAAGGTTCTGCCTTGCCTGAAGAGTTTACCATGAGCTTGTGCCACTTTTTCCCAAGTCTTCCAAGGAAAGAAGGACATTGTGGGTAGTCACAAGAGCAAGGGGCATGGGCAGGAGAGCCCAGAGAACAACAGGGACATCAGAGGCATCATCCAGCCATGTTAAAAACTTCCACTTTGAATAAACATCAACACTCACAGTCTTTTCTGAGCCAAATCCCCAGCCTGTTAGGTTCACCATTAACAACAATCCCTGCAACTTTCTCAGCCTTGCTGTTTACACAGACTAGAGCTTTCATACATAAAACTCTTAAATAAAAACATTAAAGAGCAGCTGGCGCCTCTTGGAAAACTCATAAAAAGTCTGTTTCCAAACAGCATCGCTTCTATACCATAAATTTCTGTATTCCGTATTTCTAAAGATATTTGCATGAAAACAGGAACCTTGTTTATTAAAGAGTTCGTCTGCTCCTGCTGTTAATTTCCCACCTGAAGTCAGAATCCCTCGGGTATGACATCATTAGCGCAGGCTCTGGAAATTATCATGAAGTCACAAACAGCGGGTTAGAGCTCAACTTGGAGAATAAACAGCAAGAAGACAGAACTTCTCCCCCTGCCAAACCCCAGATCCTTATCCAATTTTTCCTGGAGCAACAACCCATAGATTTCAGTGGGACATTGACCAAAATAAGGCTGCCAGCAATTCCTGTTTCAGCCATTCCTCCCACCCTGTTCCTGCCTCCAGGACATCAGGGACTTGCCCTATGCATCAGTTCTGGGACATCAGAAGCTCTGCCCTGGCATGATGCTGGTCCTCCCACTGCCATGTCCTCACACTGCATTCTGCAAGCAGAGGCAATATGAGGGGGACACCCCCTCATCCCTATAGCAGTTCCTGCATGTCTCCCTTTCCAACCAAGCACCATGATATTTCCTGCCTGCATGAAGGCCATCATGTGGGGATCTCATGCAGTCCAGGAGAGAAGCTGCTAAGATACAGGAGACCAGAAGGGAGCCCTGCTGCAGCTGCCCCACACTGCACGTGGGGCTGGCTGTCAGGGAGTGGAGCTGCCCTATGCACAGCCATAGACAGGAGCAGCAGTGCTGGAGACTGGAGATGTCTGAAGGCACCTGAGGATCAAGGATAAATATCTTTACAGATATCTATAGGAGGAAAAGACCTGTTACATAGAAAGACATAGAAAAAAGAAACACAGGAGCTAAAATATCTCCTTGTGTGAGGATAGGAAGACACAGTAAAGATGTATTTTATCAGAATGGATTCGGCAACACTAATCAAATCTACATGTTTTCATCTCCTGCTCCACAAAAAGCACAAGAAAATGACTGTGAGCTTAGAGAGCTTCATCAATCTCTTTTCACATACAAAACCTCTGACATAGTTGAAGCCCTCCCATCACCAGGCATGCACATCTAATATATAATTACACAGGCCAAATACTACTCTTTTTTAAACTGATACCTATGCATGCAACTGGTGTAATTGTAATTTGATGGCTCTCTGCATGAAGCATGACGTACTTGTGATAGGTCTCTGCGTGAGTGCCACAATGCTGCATTGCTGCAGCAGCAAGTATAAACTGGCCCTACACAACCAGCATTCTCTATCCAGCAGCCTGTGGTAAGCAGGATGCTTGCCTCTCTGACTTCCCACCCTGGGCCACATCAGCATCTGCTCGAGGCTACTACTAAGGATACTACCTGAGGATAGATGTTTGAAGATCTCCATACCTGTCAGAGTGGGATGTGGCCGAGTGCGACAGAGACCATCCGGTTTGAAACAAAGTAATTAATTCTGCATGGGAAAGGTGAAGGCAGAATATGGGATGGATAGATACAATCCTTACAGGATTTCTTCAGTTTATCCTTGTACTCCAGTCTTTAAAACCTTTACATACATAGTGCTACATTCCTTATTCAGTGCTGGTGCTGCGATCCTGAACAGTGTTTCAGAAATATTGACTATTTGTCAAATACAAGCAGGTAATATTTGATGTAGCACAGGGGAAAGGAAAAAAAAATTGTACTTAATCTTGCAAATAAATTCTTCTCTCAATGAAATCACTGTGATTAGATTGACCACCATGAACCTGCTTCACAGTGACAGTGCTCTGCTTTCGTGACCTGATTTGGGCTTGGCCACTGGGAGACACTGCCTGGGGAAGAGCAAGCCGAGGAGCACTACAGATGCATGGCACAGTACAACCACCATGTGCCTATCCTCCCTCTGGTCCACCACCAGGTCCTGCTTCCCCCAGCCCTCTCCAGAACAGCCCAAAGGCACCACAGCCTTCCGTTTCCTTCAGTTTGGTCCATTGTTATAGCAAGTCCAAGTGTTTTCCTTGGCATGGGCCAGTAGTCCCATAGTACTGTACTTCCTCCACACAGAATAAGTGTTATTTAACAGCTTTGATTATTTTGGAGAGATGTTCAGGCTTTTTTTTTTGAGAAGAGGGGAATATATTGAAACTGACTGTATTGGCTGCTTGCTCCTGTTTTTTCTGGATGACCCCTGCTCTCTTTGTATAAAATGTGAGATACAGACTCTTAAAGAGGGGCACAGTGCCGTTGTCACGTGTGCCTTGTTTAAAAGAGTTGTCACTTCTGTCAGGATAAGCATATAAAAAAAGGAAATGCACACACAGTGGGAAGAGGTGTCCGGGCTCTGTGCTTGGTCACCCCAGCACATCCAACTGAGTTAAAAAGAATTTGGTCCAAAGCAAGTAACAACAGGAAGAACTGATAAAGCTCCTCTGTGAGCTGTTATTTATCCCCTTAGCACACCTCCTGATAGCATAACTCTAACCTGTCAAAAAAGGGTTGCCTTCATCTCTTGATGTGGATACAGGCAGACAAACAGTAAATATTTCAGCGCAACGGAAAATGTTTCTGACTCATCACATCATCATCATTTTTCTGGAAGCCACTGGCTTCATCCTCTTTCCTGAGCCCTTCCCTTAGGACAGTTCATTCCAAGAGCTCTTCTTTTTCTCAGAAAACCCCTAATGTTCTCTTCAAGAGTCAGTATTGTTAATTTTAAAGAGCGAGCACAAGATGAGCCCTCCCTTGCTCTGCCTTGTTTTATCATTTCCTTACTTTGAAGTTACAGTGTAACAAATGTTCAAGGTCTTCCTCCCACCTGCTTCTCCAAGGCATTTTTAAATTAGCCATGATTTCCTTCTCTTCTCAGCTTCTCATTTTTTCCAAAGTCTGTACTATCAAATCCTAACGCCCTCCTTCCCTCTTTGTTATTCGAGGCAGCCCTGCTTTGCTTTGTGCTGCTCATTCATGAGGACACTTCCACCCACTCCACCTCTGCTCTGCATAAATGCTTTCATCCCCACATTAGTCTAGCTCTAACTTCCAGCAGCTGCTTTTTATTTTGGGGTGGGGTTTTTTAGGGTTTGTTTTGTATGTGTGTGTGTGTGTGTCTGTTTTGTGATCAGCCCTTCATATTCTGCAGGGCTGCAGAGTCTCTCTGAAGTGAGTACTTTCCTAGGAGGAGGTCAGATCACAGCAACAGAAGTGAAAGGTTGCTTGCTGGAAAGATGATTTGTTCTCTTCAGTATGAATCAAAAAAAAAAAAAAAGTATTGCTGCTAATTCCAAGCAGGCCCACCCTCTGCTCCAGGCATCTTTACAGCCATGAAAATTACAATGTCACTGGTATTAACAGCAAGAAACAGCAACAGCTTATCCCACTACAACTCCTTGTTCCTGCAGTGCTCCCGATAGCAACTGAAACTTCAAATTAAATTGAGAAGCTGCCTTCCCAACCAATGCCTTCCAGCAATCTTCCCCAGAGGAAAGTGGGGCCACAGGGCATGACTGCAGAGGTACTGAGCCTCCAGATTGCTGGAGACCATGGGGCAGTGAGTCCCAGATCAGCATCTTTTTTTTACAGTGAGGGTAGTGAAATACTGGAATGGGTTGCCCAGAGATGCCGAATCCCTGGAAACATTCAGGATAAGGTTGGACAGGGCTCTGGGCAACCTGATCTAGTTGAAGACATCCCTGCTCATTGCAAAGGGTTGAACCAGATGACCTTTAAATGTCCCTTCCAATCCAAACTCTTCTATGATTCTATGGAATCTGGCAAGCATTGCCATAAGCACAGCAGGATGTGGTCCCAGCATACAAGGATAGTGACCCATGGAGAGTTGGCATAGCACTGGGAGGGCTCGTCAGCCAAGCTGTTCACCACAGAACTGCGGGTACAGCACGGTCCAAAACCACCTCCATGACGCAGGTTGGGTTGGCATAGTGCACCAGTGCTGGGGCAGGTGCTGGGCTCAGTCATGGCTTCTCTACTTTTGGCCTGGAATACAGGCTCATCACTTTGACAATGTCATCTTGCCCCAGCCTCATGGCTTCTCTCCTACTTCCCTGAACTGCTCTCCACTACCACAGAGACCCAGAGATACCTACCACCTCCTGCTCCCTCTCACCTCTCTAGGCTTTCACTCTCCAGACTCTTCTCAGCTCCTCATTTTGTTTCTTCTGTTCCCACACAAGGATCCAGGAACCATAAATGGTTTGAGCTGTAGCAAGACCTAAAACTGTCCCATCTTTGAAAAGCCGAAAACCCACTGCAATCAGTGAGAGCTAGCCAGTTGAGCCACAGCAGTTATACATCCAGACCTGAGGTATAAGGGTTAAACTTGGTGCCTCTTAAAATCCCATAGTACTCTTGTGCACAGAGATGTTACACTGCAATTTACTACAAACTGATTCTCCATTTATCTATCCATAGCCTTGGCATCTTGCTGCCCCCACACTCCTAAATCACACTTCTTAGACTCTCTTTATTTAACTTTCCAGCTCTTCAAGAAAACTCTTCCACTAACAGTTTCTGCATACCTCTGAGCCCTCATCTTTGAGAATGCTGCCCCTTGTCTGCCTTTGCATAACTCACATGTTAAGGCATGGAGCTGAAATGCCATGCCAGAAAAAGCAACCCAGGTTGTTTTGGTACATGCAGTGGTCAGTATGCCCCACTAGAGAGCCTACCAATGTACACTGCAATGTAACTAATACCCCGAGTTTCTGAGCCAGATGAGCCCTGTTCCTTCTCTTGTCCAAACCACAGAGACAAGAACATCCAGCCTCTCCAGTGCCTCACAAATCCTGGGGTTGACATGGAGATAAGGAGGGGAAAAGCCAAAAAGCCACCAAGCTTCACAGCAATGCTGGCATTAGGGACCTTCTCATGCTTGTAGAAGCAGTGATGTCCCTTACCGGAGTGCACAAGCTGTGACATTTGACTGAGGGCATCTTATCCAGATGCAGTAGTTGAGACCTCCCTCTTGAACATACCAATGAGCCTGACCCACTTCTGCTGAGATGAAATGAGAGGAAAGCCTGAGGAAAATGTAACCTGAACATAGTAAACAGAGATATTTACATATAAGGAATAGCTGTAACACCACAAAGCCGTTCTTTTTTTCTGCTATCCTGCCACATCACTTTGAAAAATCCTTCTCACTCCACAGGCTTTAGTCCTCCAGGTGAGGAGAGCAAAGGCATGCAGCACTGCATGTTAATTCTCCTTTGATGCTCCAGTGGTGACAGTACATTTCAAACCTATGGTGCAAAAGCCCCTCTCAGATACCCTCTCAGGTAACCCTTGCTTTGCTGTGCTTCTGCACAGGCACCAGAATCAGCACAGGAATACAACTGCCTAGGGCTAGCATCCTTGATTTATTGATTTGTTTTGAATATGTTGGTCCTCTTGCACATCCAACTCTCCCCTCACAGGATACAAGGCCTTTGCACTTTTCTGATGACTTCATCCTTCATACTCCACTCCCACAAGATATAGGTCAGGGATCAGATGACGGACTTGACCCAAAGTGGCTGACAAAGGCATCTCATCTGCTCGGCATGGCATTCAGAGAAATCGATTCACTGAAGTGTCAATGCTGCATTGCATTCAGCAGTGGTTTCCAGGCATGCCATGAAAGGCACCATCACATCAATGGGCTTATTGACCCATTCAGTAGAAATTCTGGTACTGAGCATCCTTCTCAGTTCCCCACAGTCTCAGGGCAAACCTACATCAAATCATGTGTGTAAAAAAGTGTATAAAGAATAAAGGTTTCAATTTTGCAGAGTCGTCTACCCAACACTTTTCATAGGAACCCCTGAAGTCCCTCCTGTATGAGAACAATGTCACTTCTTTCCACTATCAATGGATATTTCATCCTTTTTGCTCTGCAAATTAGCTGTTTGAGGGGGTACTGGTAAGCATTGAGACAGGAGCAGGTACACACAGAAATGTGCCACTGCTGTTACTAAAGAACAAAGCACAAGAAATGACCAGTTCCCTGAATGAGCACCCTCAGATGAAGTCGCATGTCCCTCCAGGTCCTGTCATCCTCAGGCACACAGGTCAGCCCTGGACTTTCTAATCTTGTTCCATCTTGCCATTGTACCAGACTTCATCCCCACAAAGCCCATCCATCTTTGTCTCCTCTCATTACCAATGCTTCCACGAGCGCCTATGTTTTCCATTTTCCTTCTCAAGTCCTTATGAAATCATCTAGAACCTTTGCTGTTTTGCCTTGTTAATAATTGTCTATTTCTCTCCTCTTTCTCACTTTTCTCCGTGCAGAAGGAGGGAACACGCCTTCCCAGCACTAGCAGTCCTATCTAAGAGTGTGTCTCAAGAACGGGCTGGTGTCCTGACTCCTCTGCCCTCAAATACCAGCCACTGGGCAACAGGGCACTTAAAAAGACCATCTCACAGTGGAAACTAGATCCCCCAGCAGTAACACAAATTTTCTCAGTTCCTAAAATCTGCAAAAGACTATGCTCCAGGGTTTCTTTCACCACCTGCTCAGCATGGTAAAATTGAAGGCCCATTTAGGATAGATGACAGTAGATTAACAGTGCTAAAGTCTACAGATGGAAGTCTACAGATGTTTTTGGCCCTAGTGTCTGAATAAAACAGGGGCTCCAACCAAGCTAGACAGAGTTTGGCTAAGGATCAGACCAAAGATATCAGAACTTGTCAAGTGCTTTGAATGTTTTAAGGTATATCCATCACTAACTGAAGAAAAGGTTAGTTAATTTCTTGAGATATATTTGAAGTAATTTGCAAAACTGAGCATGAAAACTGAAAGCACCATGGAAATGTGCTCTGAATGGTCACTCCATGCTGACTATGGAGGGAGTTCAGCACAGAGGAGGGCATAAATATATATAACATATATATATATTTATTAAAAAAATTCAATTCAGAGCTGGCTGGCTGGTTCCAGCTCGGCTGTGGTGCCCCAAAATGCCTCATTTTGCGTCCTTCTGAAATAACAGGCTGGCTGATATGAAAATTACTTTGAACTTTCGAATTTGTGGTCCACAGAGTCTCCCCCTATAACATTTCTCCTATGCAATAACCGCTTTTGCATATGGTAACTGTTTTCAAAGCCAAGTCACATATTCAGCATATCTTCACATTGTGGTTTCGCTATGCAAATTGCCTGTGCTCTTCTCTTCTAGGTACTGTATTTGAAACATCCCCCTGCCTTTCTACCTCATCAGGGGTCCTGTCAGGGCTTGCCTCCCAGTTCCAAGAGCATGGCTAAACATCAATCCATTCACCAAACAGGCTGCTCCTATGGAGAAATGCCTCCGAGTTTGAGATGGAGCCTTGTCAGGTTGCCGAATAAAAAAATCCCTACATTCATTTCTCTTGCTCACAGGCTTGTTGCTTAGTCAGCTGTTACACCACCGCGTAAAACCTTTGCTAAAAGAGCTGTGGTAGAAAATAGCTGATCAGTAAGTCTGAAGTGTCAGAGCTGTCTGGGTAGGTGGAGGCACTAACAGGAAAGCAGGAAACCCAGTCTGTAAGCTTAGGGCTGAGGGAGAGGAAACCATTTCCATTCAGCACAGAGATTGCAGGGCAGCACTGATGGGAGGGTTCAGGCACAGCCAAAAGCCTTTTTTTTTTTCTCCTCTGGTTTAATGATTCCTAGTTGCTGGAACTCAGCACCCCAGGGAGGAAGCATGGGCCAGCCTACATTCAATGCTGCTCCTTGCTCCTACCCTTGCAGCTGCGGGGAAGGGAGGCAGAGGATCTATAAATGTATTTCACACAAGTGTGGGTGAAATAACCCACATAAAACACCCTGCAAGACTTTTTTTAACTGCCTGGTACCTGTAACACCAGCCACAATTAGCACACCAACTTCTTTACATGTCGTAAATCCAGAGCTCACGAAGACCCGTTATACTGACTTTTCACCACAGACCTGAGAGCTTTGGTAAATTCGTTAAATCAGATTCACCTCTTTCTTACAAAAGGTTTCTGCAGGTCTCAGCAGGATGAAGCTAAATCACACAAGGGCTGCCTTGTCCTCCCAGACTCTGATCACAGCTCTAGCATTCACCCCTTTGAAAGCCCAAATCCTGATTAGATCTGGGAACAGATCCTGCACATGGATCTAAGCATGGGGAAAACAATGCACCAAAGACCTGGAGTTCACTAACCTCCTCAGAGCCCCCACCGACATCCCCCAGCCTGGCAGCTGCTTCAAGGCATCTTTCAGTTTTAATCACAAATTATTCTCCTGACAGCCCACAGTAAAATTAAAACAAGCATCACAAGACAAAGAGGCTCGACTTTGGTTTACAAATTTCATGCAGTATCCTTTGGAGGTTCTAGTTTGATTCCAGGAAGAGCAAACCAGCCACCTAGATGCAGCAGCTGTGCCTAGAAGCACCCCTGAGGCAGCAGTGCTGCTGACTCCTCACACCCTGCAGTATCTGACAGCAGTTACTGCACATGTTGGCAGCTCTGAACAGTACCACCAGTAGGTCATGCTTTGCTGTGCCCACATACACACTGCTATTGATGTCACTGCACATCGCACATTTCTCCTCCTCTTCACTGACCGAGCTCAATGGGGAAATACATCTCTTAAAAACAGTTTGAACCATACTCTCTCATATCAGATGTGTGTTGTGTGAGGAAAATCAAAAGCAAGTTATGTTTGAATCTGAAGTATCCACGTAACTTGACCAAGCCATAAAAATGCAGCTGTATCAATACAGAGACACCCAGAAGTATGTACTTGCTCCTGAGTGTGCAGGCATGTGCTTGCAGTATGGTCTCAGCACTGCCTGGCACATCAAAGCCTCACTGCAAATTAGGGATGAGGAATTATTTTTTAGTTTCCCAATCGGCAAACTAAGGATTTACCCATCCCTCCATCCCTCCCACAGAGGTCTTGTGAGGATAAACTGAGTTATTTGAACATTTTGAAGGCTGAAAGTGCTGAAAGCCAGACAGGAGGGTGTGGTCCAGAGAAGCAAGGAAGCCGAGCGTACATTCAGTAAAGGAGTTGTTCCAGCTAATGCACAGAGAGCTACCTTGCTCCCTGAAAAGCCACCCAGACAATGCCTAACAGAGTGCACATATTGCAGAGACTCATGCATTCCATTTTTCCCAGAAAAGCACAGAGCAGTGGTGGTTTCCGAAGCAAAAGTACACCATGTATTGTGCATGGGGCTCTTCCTGGGCTCCGACCACTCAGAGCATCACACCACCTCCAATGCCAGTCCATTAAGAGAATTTAGGTCCCACTTTTCTCATTCCTTTTCCTGCTCCATTCCTGGTAACTGGGAAGGGCAGATGTTTCCACATCCCTCTTCCCCGAAATAAGATATTCCTTGTCTTTCATGGCACTCGCTCTACATCACAATTTAGTCAACTCAAATGGCACCATAGCATCAGCAGGTAAAACTGCCTAAGAAGCACAGCAATTTATTTATCTCATCAGCATCATACTATCAAAAGGGATGGTATGAAGATAATGACCGGTGGGCACCTACAGCACCCACCAGACCCAACAGCACGTGAAGATCCAAATACAGAGCACCCTTGATCTCAGTATGGTACTGCAGGGGAAGGCCAGTGTTAGGGAGCAGCAAAAGGAATGGATTTTCACATCCCTGCTTCACTGCTGGCTGAATGGGTGAGTGATCCCCTGTCATAGACGGCCACAATCTCCACAGAATCAAGAGAAAGGAAAAATCTATGAACTACAGCCTGAAGAAAATAACTTGCAGTTGAAATCATGCTTTCTTTTAGCCAAGAAAAGTGTTGCTAACAAGAAGGATTGAACAGAAGAAGAAAGAGTGTTCTTCTGGACACTCCAGCAAGCTTTCCATCTCTTTCCTAACTAGAGAAGGGCAGCAAGGCTACAGCATTGACCACCAGGGTATTGGTATTTTTCCCACTAATAAAAGTTTGCACTCACATAAAACTATTCCATGTTAATATATTGCACTTTCATTAAAATCATGTCACTTCAACTCTTTATATTTTTATTATGCCATATAAATTAGACTGTCCAAACAAAAAAAGAAAAAGTAATTACAAAATTAAATTCTGAAATGAAGTGCTTCAATCCAACCTGACAAAAAAAGGGAACATTTTGAATAAAATAATTTGGTGATGTATATTTTTCTAAACAAAATCTGTGTCACAACAAGTGCAATCCTATAAAGACCATTTGTATTAATAAAATGGTATTTTTGCAATAAAAAAAAATTGTTGGCGAAGTGTTCGGTTGGGTTTATTAGTGTCATTAAGAATACTCCCACATTCCCTTATTTTTCAGCAGCTAGCAAGGAGGTATGTTCAGAATTTCATTACTTGAAAATGAGGCAATAGATAAAATAAAAAATAAAGAGCAATTTGTACTCCTATAATGGCTTCCTCTCCAAAGCTTCTCAGCAGTTTACAAAAAACTCCATGATTTAACCTCCTCTCTCACAATGTAGCTATTTCCCCTTTTTATAGCTGGGAAAAAAAATCTCTTGAGAGAGACTGCTCATTTTAAACATCTGTATTCTGAGTGCCAAGAGCCTGATTTACCGCTCCAAATCAGTGTCTGGGATAGGTACTCAGTATTTCTAGCAAAAGAGACCACAGGCATCTCACGTCAGCTATCCTAGGCTCCTGGAACCTGCTAGGGAGCTGGAGTGAATTTGGAACAGTGGGAAACTCAATCCCTGTTCCTCGGCTCTAGTCTTCTTCTCAATTTCCAGGCTCCAGGGCACAAGAGGCATTGCCTTTCACCTTGTTCTAGCCATCTCCAAAAACACACAGGATATTTCAGATTTTGTTAGGCGGGAGTAAGCTCTCTGCAGAAGCATTGACTGGTTCAATTCTCTTTTGTCCATTTTATAGTCTCTGCGTTCCTGTTGGGCGACATTTAAAGATGCAGAAGAATTCCTGGTATTTAAAAAACCCCTTATTTTTAATGTTTTCTGGTGCCAAAACTGACAGACGTCTATGTATGTATGGAAAAGGCAGGAAAGCAGGGCTGTTTCTGGGAAAGAAATACTTCTTTCATTTCCTTCCCTCTTCAATGTCGGTTGATATTAATTTTAAACCTGGTTGGCACTCCACAGTAAGAAGAGTGAAAGATCTTGTTCTTTCATCCAAAAAAGTATCAAATAGGTGTAGCTGCAATTTTAAAGCAACCCTGCCAAGCCATTTAGTTCCCAAAAGGACGATGGCTTTCCAAGCAACACAGGGTTTGCCATATCAGATTCAGCAGACTACCAGATCACAAAGCCTTATTGCTTCATTCTATCCATGACCCATATTTCATCCTGTACTTCAGGGGAAGATGAAAGACCTTCATAATGCATCCTAAACATAACCATATGGAAAAATCTTGCAGCATTTAGAAAGGATAAGCAAATAGGGTCCTATAGAAATACAGGGACACTATAGCATTCATTTCTAAAATCCCAATGGGGCAATTATAATGTCTTTAATTTTCTATAGTGGGGAAGTGTTTTCCTGCTATATTCTATAGTCAGTGGTGGTGAAAGCTTTTTAGCACAATTAGCACAAGACAGAATGCAAAAATACCCTGATGCCCAAACCTGTGAAGAATCAAGTCCCTGAACTCTAATTTTTAAATTAGGTAGGCCAGGATTTGGTCTGTACCTTTAAAATTGTATAATGACAGTAACTAAAAAGACTCAGAACTAGCACAAGGACTGCCAAGGTCACCAATAATAGTAATAAATGCAGTACTGCATGAGGAAAACGCCCAAGGAATAAAAAAAAGTCATTTTAGAACATGTTATGTCCTCTGTAAAAATCCCACTACATTTGTATAATGCAGTAGCAATTAAGCAGCAATTCCCTGTCTCAGAAAATAGGCTGTAATGCACCCTATGTTATCAGATGTTGCTTAGGAGGTCAGGAATGCTCCACATGGTGCTGCTGCTTCTTTTGGGCTCTCCTTGCCCTTGGGGCACAGCCACCAGCCAGGCGTCAAAGCCGCTCTCTGCCTTAGGACTGCCCAAGCGTCCCTGGCTCCAAGAAGGATGGGGAGAGGCCAAGTCTGTGCCCCAGCTGCCCAGGGAGAGTTGGAGGAATAAAAACAGTACCCCTCTTGCAGAAGTGTGTGTCATGGAGAAATGGTCTGTGTGGTAATGGGGGAGATGCAGCCATCCTGGCTGCTGACATGGGGCCCCTCCTCTAGGCTGCTATGGCATGAGTCCTGCCTCACTGAGCACCACTGAGAGCCAGTAACTTTCTGCCTCCCTCCTTCCCATGTATCTCCAGCTATCATAGGTCTACAGATGTATAGCTGCATTTTGAACAAATACACCAAACATTTCCCTTCCTGGTACTGTTTCTTCTGGGTAACTCTGGAGAGCAAACTGCACATTTCGCTTCTTGGTTGCACAGTTTCAAATCTTTTCCCTCCACAAGGCAGTAAATGCAGCTATTGTTTTGTTAGTTGGTGAGGTTAGTCCTTTGTTGGAGAGCCTCATGGACCCGCACATTGCTGCCAAGGTAAAGCACAATGTTACACACTTTAGAAACCATCCCGGATTGTGTAATGATATCCTACCACCACAAACAACATAGGACTATGTCAGGCCAGAGAAAAAAACAAGCCTGGAAGCTAGAGGAGAGAAGATTAAAGCAAAGCAGCAGCATGGTTTTTAATTGTGCCTTAGAATTTCTAATCTAGTTAATGGCCCTTCCAGCCCATCTTGTGTAAAGACATGAGCATGTGGCATGTACTGAAGGAGGATCAACACTGACACACCGACAGATGCGCTTATTGGCACAGGAGATTAGATTAGGTTTTGGACGGGGTTTTTTAACTTGTTAGCTAGCCAGCAGCAACTTGCTTTTTTGGAGGGGAAGGGAGGGATCAAACAATTGCTGCAGAGGGATATTTGTTCCCTGGCACTTTGTCTTCTTCCATTACAGAGTCTCTGTTTAAACATGAGACAATGCTGCCATTCCTTCCCCTGACTCACTGGCTATTCTTTATCCATCTATGTTTTGCTGCTTTGGTGATTTTTTTGGCTAGAATTTGATCATCCCAGCCTCCCTTTTACTCTCTCTCCATATTTTCCAATACTTCTGTCTCCTTCACCACTTCCCAAAGCTCTGCCATGTAGTGAAAGCCTACAAGTTGACCAAAAGTTCAATGCATTCATCTTGATGCCATGCAATTTTGCTTGCCCATTTGAGGAAGATAAGGATTAAGTGCTTCATACCACAAGCACGCTGGCACACGTGGCAAAGAGCACAGCACAGAAGGTGGAAAGTGGCTGCCTGCTGAGAGGAATGCAGCTAATGTTTAAGAGCACACGAATGAAAGCTAGCTCTGCTCACTTTCCTTGGGAGAGCTGTCCCATGGGTTGACAGAGGGCCGTTCACAGAAGAGGGCAGGAGTCATTCAGGACAACCGAATTCTAGCTGGTGGGAGGTGGCGGAAGGAGCCTGGCCAGGATGCTGGCTGGAGGTGCCATGAGCGCTCTCATTCTGAGGGCAGAATGATGCCAGAGGTGTCATGCCCTCCTGCCAGGCTTATAGCTTTTTGGAATCCCAGTAGTTGCTGAGCAGAGGCCAACTGGCACATGCATATCTCCCATCCCGCCCACGAGTGCCCAGGGCAGCCCCCCTTTGCCATCTCACCACATCCCCACAACACAGGCAAGTGAAAGAGGAGTAGAAGTTTGGGTCAAAGCTGGCATGTCCACCACTGTAACTGGGCTGCACTGCTTGATAAACCTTCCATGTTCCTTCGCTCTTCCCTCCTTTCCCTTCTGCTGTGTCTTGCACCGCTGTGCATGGTCCTCACATGAAGAAGCTGCAGCTCAGACATCACATCACTGCTTCAAGAGTGGTGGGAGCAGAGACTGTGACTTTCATACAGCACAGCAGAGACACCACAGCCAGGGTTGCTTGCAGAGGGGTACCCATGCCTGGCTGGGTCAGTGGCTCTCCTGCACCCTCACAGCTCCAAGGTCGCACCTCTCAGGGAGGCTATTCACCGAGCAAAGAGTTGGGATGGGGCACTATCCCTGCTTGTGATGCTTCCAGAAGACAGCGGCACTCTAAGGAGCCCTTGCGAGCACCTGGCTCCAGAAGTGGCTGCTGTGGAGTTCTCAGAGGCTGCTCTTAACCCTCCATGTGGAAGGAGAATGCACATCACTTTCCTAGAGCAAACAAACACAAGCACTCCAGCCAAATCCCTCCTAGCCCATAGGATCAGTGCCAGGCAAGGAACAGAACAATTCACCCACCTAGAGATGAGATCGTTGCACAAACAACCACATGGGAAATAGGTGAGCCACTTGAAGGGGCTAGTTAAGCAGGTAGTAACAAGGTCTGCCCTACTTCTACCCTCTACAGAGCCACCAGTCCTCGGCCTGGGGCCTTGAATGTCCCAGGAAGGAGCCAGAGCAGCTGCCAGGAGCCTCATCATCCCCTCTTGAGAGCTTAAATAGCTAGTATGACTCCCACATGCCCTCATTGAGGAGTCTCACAGCTTCACCTGGCCCAGTTGCTCCTTCAGCGGTTTTCCAAGCACAGTATATTTATTTTTTAATTGGGTGAGCAGTAACAACCAAGACCAAAGCTAATGAAGAGCAGGAGGGATCTTATCAAGCCATACAGCCCCCCAGGCTAGCATTAGCACTGCTGCACCCAGCTGTGCTCCAACTCTGTGTTCCGTGGGAGTGTTCGGGGTCCCAGCGTACCCCTGAGGCACAGGAAGCATGCCATGGAAAGCTAGTCTGTGCCCACAAAAACTACAGCCTACAGACAGGTTTCTCCTGTGGGTTATTGCTGGTGGAACAGCATCACGGAGGTGTGTACAGGGATGCAGCCATTTGACTTGCTAAGGCAGGGTACACCTGCAGCCCTGGGGATGTTGCAGCTCTGCAAGGAAGATGGGCAGACACTTTGAAGTTCAGCATCCCAAATGTCATCATATCAGTTTTGCTGAGAATGGAGGTCTGAGCAGAGAGGTGGCTGGCCTCTGAAATAGGTGGTTGGTGTTGGATGCTCTATCCAAAACTGCAGGTTGTTGGCTCAGGGTGCAAATGGAAGCACAAGCAAAAGCAACAGTGAGAACAGAGGGATGCCAGCTGTCAGCTCTCAACCTGACCTGCAGTTCTGAACACCTGGTTCAGGTCCCTGTGCAGAGGCAGGACAACCTGTCCTTAGTCACAGCCCTGCTTCAATTTGTGCCCTTCAGATCTGAAACAAACAACAACCAGTTCCTGGTAGGTCCGAAGAGCAAACAGCAGAGCCATCAGCAAGAGCCAGGTGCAAGCTTCTGGCTCCAAGCCTGAGTAAGCTGGGGAGGAGGAGGAGGAGGAGGAGGAAGCAGCACAGCCATGGGAACATTACTCTCCAGAGAAGAGGTGTAGCAGAGGTGCACAAATTAGTTCATAACTGCCAGTTAGGGAATGAGCTACACATTTAGGAGATGTTTCCTGGTGCCAGACGTAGCTCAGCACCTAAAAGATCAGCAGCATGACAGAAAAGCAGCAGGCTACCACTTTCTCCCAGTAACCCACAGTGTTCATCCCTCAGTGTACTTGCACTCACACACATGTAGAAGCCTAAGGCTACCACTCTTTATCAGACTGCAAAATTATGTGGTTTGAAAAGCCCCAGCTTTTCCTCCCTCAGCAGGGACACAGTTCTCCAGAAATACAAAAAAAAAGAGTCCATCAGGAGAAAAGGATATACTGGACAGTAAAATACTGTAACTGTCTGTCAATGCCACGTGGGATGTTGCTGAAAGAATCTTGGAACAACCATGAGACTTTCTGGATGCTCAAACACTGGATGAGTCAAAAATCATCTGTGTCCTACAGAGAAACATTTTAGAAAACAAAGCAATTGGCTTCTAACAACATGATGTAACCTTGGTTTTTCCTCCCCTTATTCTAAGTGTATCTCTGGGTGTTTGCTTTTAAAGCTGTATCCATTAATAATGTGCCTCTATATTTATTTAGAGATATGTGAAACAAGGAGTGCTTATCCGTAGCTCTAGGCAACCCAACAATTTTAATACATAAACAGCTATATAAATGAGTTTCATAATCATCCAACAAAAGCTTCAGCAAGAAAGAACCCCATAAGCACACCATCTCCTCTCAGGATGCTCAAAATTCGGAATCCACTTCATCAGCCAAGGAGAATAAATAAGCTTTCCAAGGGAACCAGCTCAGGTTATTACAGATCAAACAGAGGAACAAGTTGTTTGCCTTTCCTTAACTTAAAAAAACCCAACCCACAGATGGAAAAACATGGGCCAGTTTTTCAAGCAAGCTCGGAGTGTTGCCTGTCTAAATTACACTTACATGCAAGTGCATGCAAATGCTTTGTTTCCCTGGTCATATGCCTTAACTGCATCCACATTTTCCTCAAATGCCTTCTTGAACGCGACAGGACACGCATGAGCAGCCTCCCCAGCCTTTCAGAAACCAGAGCATGGGCATGCTGGTGGGAACAGAGGAAACACCTGCATTCCTCCACAGTACAAACACGGCCAAAATACTGAGTCTGAAAAAAGCTCCACTGGAGGCAAAGGTCAGGGTGCTCGGACTTTTCAGAGCAGGAGGTAGCCTTATTCCCTTGTGCTTTTAAATGTGTTTGACTGCACGAGGTGGGGAAAAAAGCCAAATAAAAGCAAGCAAACATTTTCAGCTTTTACAGATGGGTGACCAAACACTGCTGGAGACAGCTCAGCCCCCAGCAAATCCCCAGCAGACCCCAAGAGAGACAGGGACCTCCCTGCTGCTAGGCTGAAGGGAGGTGCACAGTGGGGCACGATGTGGTGCTCCTGCTTCAGGGGAAAGCAATTGTGCTCCTGTGTGCAGTGCAAGCCACTCCTTTGAGCCAAGCCCTGCTCCACTGAAAATCCAAAAAATGTATTTGCTGAAACCTTGCAGGACATATCATGCACATCCCCTGCCACTAAACACCAATAGTGATGTTTTCGCTGGCCCAGTCGAGGCTGGGGAGGTCCCGGTTTCACCCTGCTGAGATGTTGCTGATCTCTCAGCTGGGCATCACCCACCCTGCATGTAGGACCAAGGGACAGCACCAAAGGCACCAAGGAGTCTCAGCCTCCAAGCTGAAACTTGCTTTTCTTTACCTGGCTGGAGTTATGTGCAAAAAAAAATTATGTAAGAGTGCCACAAGAGAGAAGGGTAAGGAACCCTCAGGAGTTCAGCTTAGATATACTTTTTTTTTTTTTTAATCCTCCTCCCTCTGTCTGACGCCCAAAGGAAAAAATAAAGTGCTTGGATGGGCCAGTTTGGTATGAGTCCCTGTCCCTCCCTTCCTGCTCCCCCTCACTGCAGCACAAGAGGAAAAATACTTGAAAGGCTCTTGGGGAAGCGGCCACAAGGATGTCTTCTTTGCCTCCACTTATGCCGCTCTTCCTTTTACAGCTTTTCTGACATCCAAAGAGGAAAAAGGCAGGACCATCTCCCAGCTGCCTCTCTCTCTCTCTCTCTCTCTCACACACACACACACACACACACTCTCTCACACACACACACACACACAGATGAGCATATTTCCATTCAAAACAAGACTGCAGTACATTGAACTTGTCCCTGAATGTAACCCTTCTGGCTTGAACAGCTCTACTGGCTCCTGTCTTGGGCAAGGTTTCAGTTTCCCTGTGGCTTGATGATGTGATTTGGGCAGGATTTATGAGGCTTACAAAAAAGCACAATTAAATCTAAGGGGCAACGGAGGGGATTTTTTTCTTTCTTTTTTTCCCCCCTCCCATTTCATTGCTTGCTTCTAGGACCAAGGCAAAAGTTGAGTTGGCAAAAGTCCACTGTATTGGTTGGAGCCTGAATTTCTAGCCAAAAAAATTTTCTCTGAGTATAGTTAAATTAATTTCCTGAAGGTTTTCAAATGTTTTCTTTGCTCTAAGTGACTGAGAAGCCACTGACATTTCACATAAAGAGCAATCAAAATGCAGAACCTGAAGGACCAAAGCCATCTCTGCTATAATTCTGCTGTGACCAGCACTGCAGCTGCAACCAGTGAGGAAACCAGCTGAGGTGGCCATTCTTGAAGGTAATGTTGATAGGGAGGAGAAGCCGGGTTGGGACTGAAATATCCCCTCTGCTTCCAGCAGAAGAGCCATTCCTTTGGGAAGAGACCTGACTGACCCTGAAGGCTCGAAGAACGGACATATCCAAAACCAACAGGAAAGAGCATGACCTCCACTGGAAACCACACATGCTGGGAAAGATAAAGCCTGCATGCCAACTTTGTGCTTTGAGTCCTGTTCAATAAATAATAACAGAGTGTGCTGGAACTGTGCCAGCTATGTCATTTCAGGTGAGAAAGACTAGTGTTTTCTAGGTACCGGCTCTGTAAATCCCCAAGGAGCATGCTGCCAGTGCAAGTAAAGGTCACACTGTGTTCAGTAAAGCACGTGAACACCATCAGCCACATCTGCCCAGGAAAATGAATTTCTCTCTGTAGAAACTAAACTTCAGATCTTGTGGCCTGATTTTCTTAATTCAAAAGCAAAGGTCAAACAGAAAGTACAGGTCTTTGGTTTATTTATGAAAAAAACGTAGCCATCAGACTTTCCAAAAGCATCAGCAAATTCTGCACATTCATCTTTAAATCCCTCAGAAAGCCCTGCCCTCCCAAAGGCTTCCCTGTTTGGGTGCTAGGCTGGCAGCATCAGGAGCCAGGAGTCTGGCTCAGCACCAGCCAGCCCAGCACAGCCCACAGAAGAGCCATATCCACTGGGAGAGAGGACAGGGTGAATTCAGGCACAGAGTGTCCTCTGAGGATGTCAGCCCACTTGGATTGTTTACTTCTTTCTTATTACATTACCGAAAAAGAGAGTGAGAGAAAACCCCTCCAACTTGATCAAAGAGGAAATGGGTAGGGAAACTTTGAGATTTCTCAGCCCTCTAAAAAGCCCCTTGAGCTGGCTGTGAGCATAGCCACTACAGCTGCCCCCGGCCACCTGCCCCACTGTCATCCCAACAGGCCTTGCACCACCTCAATCCTGACACCAACAAGGAAGTACAATCAAGTACAACCACTTAACTGCACAGCCAGTTTCTTTTCTAAGCCTTCAAGTTGCCTCAGAAATATTTTAAACAAGACGCTTTCCTGTTTTTGAAACCTGTGCATCCGTATGGTTTGCAGGTTATTCAAATAACCTTATCACTTGGAGCAACGTTGGCATGAATTTCAAAACTGCTTACTGCAGTGCTCCCCTCCCCTCTCCACACATATCTATTTACTCATAGGGAGCCTTATTTACAGTATCTTCCTGCCAACTGCTGACACAGAAGAAAAAAAAGCCCTGGGTTACACATTAAGCTTTATCGTTGAAGTATTCATGCCAGACGGTGTCCAAACAGAGTTAACTGACTGACCTTAGCTCAGGGTAAGCCACACAAGGGGGAAATTTCTATCACAATCTGCTTGCACGGGCAGAGCTTGTTTCACACCACCAGCTTTTTCATCTCCTCCCCCCCTTCATCTGGGCTGAAGAAGCTTTTCAAAGAAAACACGGTTTTACTTTCATAAGCCAAGTAAAGTAGAGCTGGTTCCTTGCAAGTTTGTTAAAGGAAGAATTACCAGAAAGAGAGGATTGAAGGTAAACGTTAAGGGATGCCTGTACAACAAATCCTGACCTAAAATCCATGCAGCCTGAAAGCCAAATCCATTCTTCTGCCAAAAAGGGGAAAATGAAGAAGACAGAGTCATGCAAGAATATGCTGTCCAGAGGGTCTGGAAAATCCAGAAATCAGCTTCACTATGCCTGTTTTGCACAGCAGCTTTGGAAAGATCTGCCAAACGTAACAGTTTCATTTGACAGTCATCTTCTGGCTTAACTTCTGAGCTGGCTAGTGGCCATCTCGCATTGCACAATAAATGCCTACAAAATTAATCATAAACTCCCTGCCTGGAACTCCCAGTGCTGCTCTCCTAAAGGATACCTGCAGTCTGCTCCAAAGCCCTGCCAGCAGATCAAATCCTGTGTTCACTAATGGCCCAGCCAGTGAGGGAGGACAAACCATCACAAAAACAACCCATGAACTTTATTCTTCCACTCCCACTTCTGCAATCTGCTGGCCGAGCCATTTACCTCTGTGTACTCTTCATGACAACCACAAGATAGTCAGGCAAACAGGCGCTTATCTAAACCTCACACTTCACAGCCTTTCTTCTCACAGCCAATGCTTGGCTGGTGAAAGAAAACTGTACAATCCGGCCCAGGGAAAGAAGAACTAAGAACTGCTCTCAGATTAACATGCCCTGATCCTCTCTCTCCAGTAAATTCACTACAGCAAATTCAGGAGGGACACAGTAAGGTCCTCTTTCTGCGACACTGTCTGCATATGCTGGTTTTGTCCTTTGGGACTAATGGGAAGGTAAAGAGATGGACTGAGCTTGTTGTTTGTGAGAAGTGCTGCTTGGCTAGGCCTGCCACCGCAGCATGGGGCATGGGGCATGTGGTATAGATGGGACATCATGGAGCTCTGCTCCTGCCATTCCCCAGATAAACCACATCCCGACTTTCCTGCTCCCATGTAGGGGGATATGGGAAATGTAAAATTACTTTCCCCTGCTAAGCAACCTGCTCTGCAATGGGGAGGAAAAGCCTCTGCTCCCCATTTCTTATACTCAGTGTGCAGTGCTATAATCTGGGGGATGCCTTTCCCTGCTGCCCCTGTCTCACAACAGAGGTGCAGCCCTTGCTCTGGCAACCTCATTAATGACTTAGCACCTTGTTTGCAACATAGATCTCTCCCTCCATGAACTCACCAGAGAGCTCAGGCTCCGGGAGCCCTTAGGCCCTCTGAGGGCACCTGGCTCTTGCCCAGCTTGCACTAGGCAGCCACTGTCATGCTGCCAGCCCCAGGCTTTCCTGCTAAGATGCAGCCATCAAAAACAGGGTGCCATCTCTCTTCCCTGCAACTCTAATTAAATTGCTCATTTTAAAAAATAAGTGAATTGCATCCCTGCTATGTTAATTAGTTCCTCCTATGGAGTGCTCTTCCAACAGACTGAATTGAATTGACCACACAAACACTACAGGAAAATAACAAAAAACCAAAAACCCAAGCAGGATGTAAATAGCTCCAGAAGGGAGAGAGAATGTATTTCCTAACATTTCTAATAACATAACATAACATAACATAAAGGTATAAAGTAAATGTGATTAAAACCAGAGAAACAAGCAGCACACATTTTATTGCTATGTTTTCACTTCTTATTTCTTTTTAACAAGGATAAAAAATAGCTTGTGCAACCTCCGCCAGGAAGCAAGTGGATCTTTGAACTCTGCCATCTGGCTAGTGGAATCTGTATTTTCATCGCCTCAGGTTACAGGTTAATCCTGCCAGTTTTTATTCTTTGTAGAAGTAGTTGGCCTCTCAGAAGCTTTTATGGTCTCTGTCACAGAGAAGATTGCTGCTGAGTAAAATACATGCGCAAAATACAGGGGTCGGTGTAGTGAGGACATTGAACAGGGAGGAAAAGAGAGAACAACAACAACAACAAAAAAAAAAGACAGTTTTGGCTAATCTAAAATTATCCTTTTCATTACATGAGAACACATTGCAACATGTGCTGGCAAATTTACCTCGCACTGCAAGTCAGCACAGACAGGAAGACTGAACCTCCCTATTCGTGGTGGAAGTCAAGCCCGAGCATGCCCAGCAGCTGGGGAGCCCCACGTGATGACAACAGCATCCAGCTCCATCTGGTGATGTGCTCCCAGCCCCCCGGGCACTTTTCCATCTAGTCTTGCAAGCAGCTGGATCAATTTACTCTAGCCTACGGTGCGCTGCACAGGCACAGACTGAAATTATTACTCATGGAAATCCCCTCTGTCTCAGTACTTTGAACAAGGAATCAGGTAGCTTTCAAGATCCTGACAATTAATAACCTTTGGTCGAGGGAGAACAGTGCAAACACGCTGGAAGAAATGGGTTTCAAAACAGCTTGCTTAGTTTCTAGTAAATTAAAGGGAGTGGGTGGTTAAGGTACACAGTAATATTATCCAGCACAGTGTGGTCTTCATTGACGTCAGCAGGACATTTTTTTCCCCTCTCTCTCTCTCTCTGTCTGCCTGCCTCCTGAAAAGAGACACATGGATGTTAACGCTGTGACAGAAGCGTGGCTCATACCACCCGGAGAACCTCCAGCTTTCCATCAACAAAGCCAGAGCGCAGACGCTACTATGTTGCAAATGAGCAGCACCAAAATATATGCAAGTCATTTCAGAGGAAGAAAAAAGCTGTTGGAAACAAATCATGAGGACTTACAGTATGTATTCCTCTTCATGTTGCATGATTAACCATTCTGACTAAGACAACGCTCTTCCTGTGGCTGAGAACACATCCTCATCTCAGATTTTGCTTGAAATAACGCGTTTGACCATGACCCCTCCCCGCAACTGCTGTGCTCATCTCAGCATAGCTCTGTGGTGTCTGTGACTGTGTTTTCTCAGTCTCACATCATTTTCTCTGAGGCCCATGTAGTGTAGGCTGGAGGCATTCTACAATAGCTGCCAGCTTGGCATTGAAAATAACCCAATAAATTCAGCAGAAAAATTCTCCTATGCTTTCAGCAAACTTTTCAAAATGTGATTTCTGTCTACGAGCATGTGTGCTTGCAGCCTTTTTATACACTGCTGTTTTCATGCAGAATAAAAGGCGGTTGGACAGCAAACAAAAGGATGCACAACACTAAGATTCTGCAGGCAGGAAACTGGACCTACCCTAGGTCCGAAGACATCACCTTCCCGATGAAATGTAACACTATAGTGCCCACATTTTGTGTATCAAAAATGTGAAACAAAGAAAGTTTTTGGGCTAGAATATTATTAGGGTTGCAAAAGACAACCGGGACTTTTTATAACACAAATGTGTACTGAAGCTGCTGTGCCAGGTTCTGACTCAACACAGACACATGCATAGTGCTCAAAGTGGAAGATTTTTCCAGTAATTGAGTGGACCAAATGAGCTCATCATGACCCACTGAGCAAGTTTTCTTAGTATTTGTTTTGAGCAAGAGAACAGCTTTGATCAGTGTTTGCACTCATTTGACTTTTTCCCTCTTCCCAAACTTTTGTTCCTTTCATGGAACACCCATTCCATTTGGCTCCTCTTGGTAAAAGGAGCAATTTTTTCCTAAGTGTGGCCACAGGATTTAAGTAAATATTGCTGAAGCATTAAAAATACAATGTATTAATAAAGCAATACTGCAGATGTTGTTGAGTTGTAGGATCACCAGAGCAAGTGAGGGAGAAGAGTACTGTCCAGGAAAGCCAGGAGACCAGTCATTCCACAGAACACTGCAGAGACAGACAGTGCATCCTTGTGCAGGAGGCTGAGGGGAATGCGTGAAAATGGAAGACCATGAATCACTGCAAACAAATGATGTGATCACCAACTAGCACTTTCTTCTTGTCCTTCCATATCCTGATCTCCTGATTCCATTATGGTCACCCCTGCAACTTGGTGGCATTCTGCCTGCTGCTCTGAGGGGCATTTTTGCTGCTTGTTGTTAAGGTATGACACCTAACGTGCTGAAAAGGTTGAGGAAAAGGTCTTGAACCAAGTAATTTTTTGGCAGGAGTAGCTATAACTCCCTTGGGGCCACAGCTACAGATTGGGCTTTGCTGCAAATACCGCATATCCTTGTGTGCCTGCCTTCAGGGAAGTAGTCACATATTTTTACAAGTGTTGCACAACATTTGACTTTTCTGCAGAATTGCCTTCTGAGGTCCCTTTGACAACAGTGTCTTTCAGGATTCATTTGCAACTTTCATCAGGGTGTTCCGGAGAAAAAAAATGGAGGAGTTAATAACTATCAGTAATTATGACTCAGGGTGGCAGTGCCTGAGGGTTAATGGAGCTCAAAGTTGCCACTTCTGAGTTTTAGCCACCAACTTATTCTCCTTCTTCCTGAAAATGGTAAGTCCCTATTGCTTTGCACAGTAGGCAAAGAAAATTACCCTCTGGACTTTGAAAGAAAAAGAACGTTGGTGAATACGTAACTCTGCTAAGCAGCACTTTCATTTAAAAGAAAATGCTCTGCCATTTTCACACCCAAAAAGCAAAAGGTGGTGGCATGCTTTCTTCCAAGGTCTCACCAAAAAGTAGGAAAGATCCTATGCAGCTTTGAGCTCTCTGACTGAGCATTTTAACAACTCGACTGTGGCTACAACAGCCTGCAGCACAATGTTCCCAGCCATGGCAGATGAGGTTTGAAAGGAAACCCACAGGTTTCTCCAGGTCTCCTTTTCAGTTATATTTGGAGACGTGGTCGAGTCCAGGCCACGCTGATCTGCAGAGCTGTCTTCAGACAGCCTTTGGCCACCCTGCCACATGAGAGCAGAGCTTGAGATGAGGTTTTAAATTCCAAGCAAAGTGACCCTGATGGTGAGAAACACAACCCAGCTTGCTCAGCTTGGGCTGAGGTTGTTGATGTACACTGGTTTTGTGGCACAGGATTGATGGCAGCTGACAATTCATGTCACCCTAGCCACGAAACAGCCTGGTCATGGGTCTGAGCCACTCACACTGCAGACAAGGCTGAAGGTGGACCTGAAGGTGCACTTGCCTGAAGACTACCAAGCAGACCAATACCCCATCACACCCAGACAAATGCAAGCAAAAATGTTAACCATCCCACGAGACAAGCCCCTGTAAAACATCTCTTCTTATTGCCTCTCACTAGCCCTGGTGAGAGGCACGCAGAGGAAGAGATCTGCACATCACAGCCGGCAGGCAAAAAGTCCTTTACAGAGACGCCTGTGAACTATTATTACCACTACTCTCCTTCTTTACAAAGCCTTCAGATAGCTTTCCAAGATGGTATTTTTGTGACCAGACAAAGGTCAGAGTCCCTGCTATGATAAATCAGGCCTGACTACGAGGCAGGTTCAGCTGACAGAGTCATCTGACCGGCGCAGCTGTGCGCAAACCCTGAACCAGTTCCCTTCTTGTGTCTCTGTCAGGCTGGGCACAAAGCTCAGACATCTGCTAGTTCCTGAATTACAGCATGCACGCAATAACGGACGTGCCCTGCTCGGGGAAGCTTGTGTTTATTATTTTCCAAGCTTTGCATCAACTACACACACAACCAGACCACAGTGTCCGGTCACCAAATTTGCTGTGTGCAGCTGCCTTGGCTGCTAAAATGAATGGTGACTTCGTAAGGCTGTGGCTTCCCTAGCAAAAAAAATAAAAATAAAGGAAAAAATTTGGATTTCCTCTCTTCTGTGTTGCTAAATCCTTCCCTTCAAGAAACTACGCAAAGTCCTGCTAAGTAGCCTCACACCTAGGCAGGTAAGGAGGGCAGCAGGCACTGTCGTATTGCCCACAGTCCACAGCTTTGCTTACTTACAGCAGAAATGCTTGGGGATGGTTCACAGCAACCCAGTGGGGACCAGCACATCCAAGTGCTCCCTGAGTATTGGGGGGATTGATGTAAACTCTGAGCCAGTGAAAGGACAGCTGGCCCTACATTGCTTCCCACAGCACCTCCCGGGAGTTGCGCTGAGCACCAGCACAACTGGCTGGTCTTATTGTGCCAACCTGGACACCAGTGCACCCATAGCCCCTGCTTCCACCCCTGTGCCCACCTGCTGAGTGGCATTTTGTGCTTTCCCATTGTGCTGCCCTGCTGAGCAGCTCTGAATCATCCCCTGCACCGGCTGCCTGCCTTGGCAGGAAACTGCATCTGCCAGGCCCCCAGCAAGCTGTGCGGGATGCCAGGGTGCCACTCCAGACTCACAAATGCAAACATTGGTGTGGACAGAAGCTGGGGTCCCCTCACAGCCAGCACCAGGTTGAGCTCCCAGGCCATAGCTGTTTTCCCACGAATGAGGCTGAAATCCCCTCTTGCCACACCCCTGTCAGCACTACTGAGCTGCACCACTCTGACCTCTTCAGGGAAATCTGCCTGGATGTTTCTGCTCTGCCCCCCTTAGCAGCCACAGCAGAGGGGGAGTGGAGCTGGCCAGCTTGGCAGGGCTGAGCCTGCTGTAAAGGTCAGAGAAGCACAGCCTGCCCCACCACTCAGGGGCTGCTGGGTCTGCCAACTCAGCTGTTGTCCTCCCGTGACTACGGCTGCCATCACTGCTTGGAAATGGTAGAAGAGCAATCCTGTTATTACAACAGTTTGGAGAGCATAAGGCTGTGATCTTAGATGGGCTTTCAGAAGCAGGCAGAGTGCTCTGTGATGGCTCTTTCCCAGGCAAAACTAAAAAGGGTCTGCACAAGAAGCTGTTTTTAGGGCTGATTGCTTCTTGGAGCTACCTACTCCCAACTCAAAGGGCCAGGACTTGTGCTCCACATAAGTCTTTTGTGCCTGCTTGAAAGAAACAGTAGAAATCCCTAGAGACTCAGAAATTGTAAAGACACAGCAAAAAATTCCAAATTTCAAGCCTGTGAGCACCTCTCCCAACCATACACAAATTGCTTCCATATTTTACAAGTTTTGAAGAGAATGTGTGTACACTTTGTAAATCAGTGAGCCTGACCCTGAAGCCATCCAAAACTCACGATCAAAAACTGAGTATCTGAGGTGCAGGTGACATCATTCTCCAAAGAGTTCCTTCATCTAAGTTAAAAAAAAAAAAAAAAAAAAAAGGTAGGAATTTTTGAAGATGAACAACACAAGCCTGAAAACTTGCTTTCTCTGCCAGGAAACACAATGCATAATGGGGACTCACACAATCCCCTCAGTATAAGTGAGAAGCAAATCAGCCCCCATTTTCTCTATGTACAGGGCTAAAAAGACCTGCAGACAAAAGCCCCATCACCTGTGATATTTGTGTGCTCAGAAACAAAATCTGTCTCATGATGCCTGTGTTTTTTGTCTACCATCCTACACTGCTAGATCCACTTTGGGGACCACAGGCACAGTATGGGGACATGGCTGAGGAGTTGCTGCAACCCAAGTGCTTCTGCAGTGCCCCTCACTGTGGTGCCCCTGGGTCCTTCAAGGACAACAAGATCCCTCTGACCCCTATCATACCCCTGTCAGGTACAGAAATGTTGTGACCTCCATTTGCAGCAGAAAATTGAAGACAAAGACCCCAAGGTCTTCCTTTGGGGCAACCATAGTGGTGCCTTGTCCAGGCACTGTGGGTTTCTGCCAACACTGCTGAACTGCTGTGGTTCACATTTGGATGTGTCAAAGTCGCCTGGAATCAATTTCAGTGTATCAAAACATTCCAAAAGGTTCGGATGTGGCCAGTACCAAGAGAGCTCGGGTTTGTTCCCTTACCCCAGTAGCAGTCCCAAGGGCTGTGGCCATGAGAACAAGTCATGAAGTCCAATAGGAGCAGATCTGTAGGGCAAAGCACTCATGACTGAGGATATTACATCCATGTAGCACACGTTTTAGGAGGGATTGCATCAGACTACCTGCAGTTTGGGTCAATGAACTGAGCTGGGAAACAGATGCGGTGTTTCTGGAGAGCATTTTCCCATTTAGTCTTCTCCACCAGAAATCCAGCCTATGTATTTGCGAGGTCACCCCACAAGGTGAACAGAAGCATAGTGTTTGGGAGCAACCAGGATATTTGCTCAAAAGGGCATCCCCAGCCTGAACTGAGCCAGTAATGCAGGCATCCTCAGCTCACCCATCTGCTCTGGGCACAGAAGTGGAAGAGCCCCATTGCCACTGCTCACCTGATGCTTAAGTGACTTACATGAACAACTTAGGTGGATCCAGGCACCCTGACACAAGGCACAAGCACAAAGGCACTGGCTGAAAAGGGAAAGGAGAGGAAATATGTTTAGGAAAACGTGCTTGTCAATGCTGCAGAGGAGCATGGACACAGTGACAGTCACTGGGATCCTGTGGGACTGTCCAAGGTTTTCCCTGCCATCCCATTTCATCCCTCTTTCCATTCCCAGCCCACACTGCAGTCCTGGACACACAGCTGAGCAAAGGCCTGGACATGGGGGTGGAGACAGTGCAGCAGGGCATCCAGCTCAGCCTCAGCCTCCTCCGGGAGAAGATGCTGGTCTGCAGCCCAGGCTGCTCCAGAAAGAATATGAAACCCCATCATTATGAAAGCAGGAGGTGACGGTTCATGCTAAGGCAAGGGGCTGCAGGGTGATTTCACTGCACAAGGTGCAGCTTGCTGTGTGCCACCACTCTGCATCTCCTCTGAGCTCTCTCCATGGCACAAGCAGCCACAGCTAGCCTCCAGGAATGTTGTCCCTCTCCACACAGCATGGCCAAGGCCAGCTCTCTTGTTTTGAGACAAACAGGACTTGTTATATCTGTGTCTTTATAGGGAAGAACAAAGGTGACAAAAAAAGAAAGTGTAACATTCTGAAGGTGTGAAGTAGCTCTAGTGTGGAATTCCATGAAAAAGCAGGGTCATCCCAAACAGCCAGATACCCATGCAATGTCATTTCTGTACACCACTTCAGAACTGACTTGGAGGGAAATGTGACATTTACTGAGTCACCTCCACCACTTCCTGCAGCACCTAGAGCTTACTTTAAGGGCTTTCATTTAGATACTGAGAATTTGCTCACTATTCAGGCTGAAAAGAACACAGTTTACTTTCATTTTGTTTCTGAAAAGCACTGATGAAAGCATGATCTGTGATGCAACAACCTCCAGTACCCATGTGCAGTTCATACCACACAATGAAAGAGCAATTTAAAAGTTGCCAGTCACTGAAAGGTACTTCTCCCAGCAACATGTCGCTGCTTTCCATGGATCCAGTAACTGGTAACAAGACTTTCTTTTTCCAAGCCACCCAAACCATGCTGCATCCTGAACACTGATGGAGGTTTCACCACTTCCTCTGACTGCATCAGTAAACTGTGGCTTTCTCTCCCTCCAACATAGGCTGCAGCAGTTGCACTATGAGCTGAAATAATCTTGAAGGACAGCTCTGAACCTCTGCCTTTATGAAGAGTCATTCAGGGCTCCCATGTCCCTGCTTGTTCCTGCCAGAGCCCCCTGAGGGCTCTGGATGCACAGCCCCAAAGTGCAAGCAACTTCAGAGAAGAGGAACTGAAAAGAAAAGCTAAACCTAATTAAAAAAAACCCCAACCAAACACACAAATATTTCTTTACTTTCATATCTAAATTATTTTTACACATTTCTTATGAATTTAAATACTCCCCTTACTGGGGATGTAAAACTCTGATGAATTCATTGTGTATAAAACCACTTAGGCTTTAAGCCTTTCTGTTTTGATATATAGTTTGTTAATAAGGAAAGGACAGATTTTCCCCCTTGGTATTACAGAATTTACACAACATTTCACATCCAATCCAAAAATATTTGTGGTGTTTCTTTCAAAAGTCAAAGCTGGATAAAGGATATTTTGTCCTTACGAAGACAAAACTTTTCATTAAATGCCGTTACAATTGCAAAGGATCAGCCACATAAACCCAAGTGTCTTTGTTGGCAGCGCATCCATTGAAACAACTTGAACAGGATATGACATGCGAATGTTTAGTCTGTGGGAAAAAAAGAAAAAAGAAGAAAAAAAAAGTATCAAATGTAAAAATGTCAAAGATGAAAGAGGAACCGGGCTGTTTGCTGTTAGAAATGTCGCCTCTTGCATCACACTGGCCTATGAGAGCTACGCACACAGAAGGACCATGGAAGTTCTAGGAAAGGATGAAAACCCTTCCTTTCTTGTGAAATACACTGTTTTCTCAGGGACCATTCCAATTCAGAATCAGACATGAGTAAAAGTGCAAAGCTATCTGAGGAGAACTACAAAACTATGTTTTTCTGCATTTTTATGGGAAGGCCCTTGAGACCTGCTGTGCAGTGGCTCTGCAGTATGGCAGTGTGAGGGCCGAGCAAAGAGCAAACCCACCAGTGCAGACACTTTGTCGATGCTCCGCTTGCTCCAGTTGAGGTAGATTCTAAATTTAAAGGGATAGTTCATTTGTTTTCAATTTCTCCTTTGTTTCTCTGGCCTGGAATATTGACCAAAAGGCACAGAAAAATGTAATATGGACAATAAACTGCTTATTTAAAAAAAATTAATATTTCTGCATTACACCTCCAGGGCCTAGGAAGTTTCACACAGGTACACAGCTGGACAGTCAGCTCTGAAAAATGAGACTGGACAGAGTAAAACAAAATTATCTTCTTTCCTGCTGGACATATTTTACAGCCTGCCACATTAAATGGAAGAGAGGAAAGACCAGTTGAGATGTGTACTCCAGCTGAGATCTGATCATCGCTTTCTTCCTCTTTTTACTCATAAACCTGGGGACTTTTTTCAGCCAGTCTTTGAAAACTCAGTGCAGGCTGAGGCTGATTATGAACCAAAACAAGGTGGCTGTTCTGAACAACCATGCCTCCTTTCTTGTGGGACTTGTTGGAAGAAGAGGCATGCTGCATTTTTACTGGAAGGGGAGATTAATCATCTAGGAGATGCAAACACAACAGAAAAGAAATAGTATCTATTGAGACACTTCCAGCTGCATGTCCATCCTGCCCCTTTACCAGCATCTGCCTGGCCGTGCAAGCAGCCTCAGCAACCAAAGGTCTCCAGGGCTCCAAAACGTGTGAAGCTGCAGGGGAACAGCTGGGTGGCAGACAGAGAGACACCTCCTGTGCCACTTGCCAAGGCAGCAAGATCCTGCATAATACCACATTCTTCATAAAATTACAAAAAATGTTAATTTATAGCAAATCCTTCCCAATTAAAGACCATAAAGCTCTGCAGCTAATCAAGCTGATTAAATGAATTAAACTTAAGAACATTTTTATCAAAACATTTACATTTCTGCTGAGCAGAGATTCATGTGACTTTGAGCTGCAAAGTACACAGTTGCCATGAGAGGACTAAAAAGAGGATTGGAAACATTAACCATGTGAAAAATCAAGCCTACCTCTGCCTCTCCCAGCATTCATTTAAACAAAAGAGCTCCCTGGCCCATTAATTTCATCACTGTGTCAGGTGTCTTTGACTATCTGGAAAGAGAGGCATTGCTTCCCCACAGTGGGAGGTGACATATGGGTCCAAAGGTGGGGAATTCATCCCTGTCTTACAAAACATCTCCAAGCCAAAGTGCTGCAAGAGGTCCTGGGAGAGCAGCACCTCTCACCCAACCCATGGTGTATCTCCATGACATGTATCCAGGTAAAATGATGGCCTCATCTCATGGGTCTGAAAACACCTATAGAAGAAAGATACTTGTAAGAATACACAACACAGACATTTCCATAGCTGTCTGAAAGATTAAAGTAACTCAGCAGGGGATTTTTTCCTTACATCTAAGTCTGCTCAGCTTCAGTCCCCGCAGAAATAGGTTCAATAAAGGCTTTGAATGCTTAACTTCTTAATTTAGACACTCTTCAGCTGTTACCCAACTGGGAAGGGGTGTACTGCTGGGAGGTACTTGAAGTTCCTCCAGCATCCTACACCCTTCAGAAGAGAGTAGAGCAGGATGGAGGTGACATTCCATTTACCTGTGCCCCATCAGGACCCACCAGCATTGTGTCCTCCCAGAGCATCACTTGATGGGGTTTAGCTGAGAGCAGACAGGCCTGTAATGGCTGGACACAAGCTGAGCTGGCATTGAGGGTTTTCTCTGAGCTTATGCAGAAAGAGAGGCATCCTCTCAAAACACTTTACACCTATTCTCGGATAAGTAACCTGTGGGGGGTGGCTATGTCTTCGCTCATTGTAGAGTAAGTCACTTCTATTAAATACCTCACTTCTGGACAGCTCTAATATGATCATGTCCTCAAATATTCCCAGCAACATAAACACCAACTGGATAAAAACTATGGACAGGAAGAGGGTGCCTAACCACACAGCAGCAGGTATGCCTGCTTGCCAAAAATGGCAGTCATAACAGCTAGTTATGACATGCATGCAGAAGGCAGGTCAGTGTAGGCTTCAGATCCTTCTCAAATATTTAGCCCACCTCATTGATGGGTGTTCTTTGTTGCTGCAAAATGCACTGCTCTCCACAGCAAGTAGCTTGAACACAGTACTGTGTGTCTGCCCAGCACTGCATCCACAATAATTTCCTACCAAATGAGAATTTATACAGCAAATCACAACTAAAAAGGCATTGGGAATAGGCCTTCCCCTTTCTCTCAATGAGCACTTTTAGAAGATCTGCAGGTTCAGCATTTTGCAGTGAGTTCTACTAAGGCAAAGAAAAACTTGGCATTGGCTCTCCATCATCTGTGCCATATGCTTTATTTGTCTGCGAGTTGTTTTTCCTGCAGGGGAGGGTGGATTGGCACATATGGAAATTCATTAAAATTACTTTGGTTAGTTCTTTGTGCTGGCCACCATCTCCATTTTAATTTTTATTTCTCATGCCCAGAATAATCTCGAAACAAAGACATCCTCTCCAGAAGCACAATGAATACTCTCAAAAGAAGTGTCTGAAAGGCCATGCTCCTTGGATGAGCCTGTAAAGGTTAAAAGTTGTGGCTGGAATATTTCTAAAGAGAGTGATAGAAACCAAGAGACTGATAATAAAACTAACACATGAAGAAACCAAATATACTGACATGCCCTGCAACAACCTGGGTATTGGCAAAGATACCATATCTTATGTGCAAACCACTTGCCTGGTTTTGCAAAAACAAGTTTTTCAGATGATGCTTATACTGAGCTACCTATTCCATTTTTCAGTGCTTGTCAGAAAAATGGCAGCCTTTTTAATGTGAAGACAGACGTTTGATTATTTTAGGTTTGGGGATTCTGGCCAATTCCTTCCCAAAAGTGGCTGGGGTTGAATAGCCAAAGAAAATTTATGCATTTAAACTTAATGATGCTTAAACACTGCAAGTAACAACGTAGAAATGGTCAGAAGCCTGAGGGGTAGCAGAAATCTCCAAGAAAAGGACTTTTCTGTTCAGACAAACTGCCAGCAGCTTCTGGTAGTGGCCATTATGAATGTATTTCCATGTTCCGCACTTTAAAAAGTATATATTATTTTCTGTTAAAAAGTATATATTATTTTCTGTTAAAAAAAAGTCTGCATTCATTCGTGAAGTCCTGTGATGTTTCTGCACCTAATGGTTTCCAGGTCTCTCCACGGGCTGTAGAAAGTTGTTGTTTATCCATACAAGACAAAGCTTCGAAGGGTTCAGATCCCAAACGCAGAAAAAATAACTCATGAGCCACAGCAAACAGGGTGGGACATTTGGCTCCACAGCTTTGGAGAAGCTTCCAGATCACTGCCAGTTTAACACAGTGGTACTGGAGAGCTACACAGACAAAAGTCCTTTGCTTCCCTCCTTTCTCTGTTTATGAAGTTAGGTACAAACCTCATCCTATTTCCATCTCTAATGCCTGCAGGGAAGAAATAGCCAAAAAGGTATCTTAAGAAAGATGAAATCTGCATTCGCATCCTAAATGCTCTTCAGGTAGTACATGTTTCATGGGTTGGGGTTAGGTGTCATTTGCAAATTAGATTAAAATTAGGTCTTTTCATGTCCTAATGTACATTTAATAAAAAAATGAAGTGTCACCTACACATACAAAGTGCATATACCATTCCAAAGCTTTTATCTGTCCAAACAATCAGCTCTTAAAACCTCTGCCTGAGTTTCAACAGAAAACATTAGTGCTGAGAATAACCAAGGGCTGGACTTCTCCAGAAGAAAAGCCTTGCTCACCATTTAAATGCCTTTCCTTTTCCATATAACCAAACTGTCAGCCTGCCCAGACCCAAGGGACTGTCCAGTGTAGCTGTGAATGGAGAAGAATCATTTCCCAAGCTGGAGAATTCCAAAAATGTAAAACATTTCTTTATTTTTCTCCCCCTTTTCTTTTTAAGGGTTGGTTTGTATCCAGTGAGGAGGAAGACTGTGTGAGCTTCAGTTTCTAGTTATGATTTCAAACTCACAAAAAAATGTTTCTGAAATGGGGGATTGGGAAGGAAAACAACATCTAAGAGCTCCTGCCTAGGACATTGGCAATGCAAGGAAACATTTGGAAAAATAATCTATGGCAGTTGCTGAAAAGGGCCTAACAAAGGGATAAGAGCAAGTAGCAAACTAGATGCTAGTTTATAAAATAAGAGGGTCTGATTTTGACCTGCAGAGAGGTGAAGAACATCGTATCATAGAGCTGAAGGGAGATGGCTTCTCTCTGGAGTGTGCTGTTGGGTCTGAACCATCCTCTAAACAGAGAAAACAACGGCAGGCACTTGTATGTCCAGGAGATGTTATCATATTGGAAAGAATTCAACAATGAAAATCAAATAACTAAAGGGAAGATTAAATAACTAAATTGTACAGTTTGGATAAGTAAATCCCTAAGAGGAAGATAAAATCATTTGAAGATGTCAGCGTCAAGGAGAGAGCAGTTTACACAGCTCTATATAAAGCGTGACAAGACAGGAAAGTACCTTTTCCTGCAGAAAGGGAAAATGCAGACCGGCAGCAAGAGCTACTAACCCCCCACCGATTACCTTCATGGTGCTTTCAACTCCTTACCAAAACCTCTGTTTGCGTAGAGGTTGTCAGGTGAGAACCCAGGACTGCTCACAACCACTACGGCAACACCCTTCTGCAAAGCAACCTGCCACACTCCCCATGTGTGCCATGCACCAGCAGGGTCAGCGGCAGCGTTCCTGTTCCCCTGCACCTCCACCTCCTGCAGGAAAAGAGAAATCTAAAGTGTTTCTCCTCATGCTTTGCCATCACTAAAATACTGTTTCTCCTCAGCAACTGATTCAACAGCAAAACATGAGGTCCCTGGTAAGTCTCCAAAACAGCAAGTCTACCCCTGGAGCCTGCAAATGCTACATTACAAACACAGGTACTTGCCTGTAGCAGTGGGATAACTGGATGCGTAGCGGCAGGATTTCATGTGCACACGTACATGTTTACTGGTGGGGCCATCCACTGAGGCAGTTTCTCATTTTCCTCTGTGCAGTTAAAGTTACTTAACTCTTCCCATTAATGATGGCTTACTTGAGCTCAAATACACCATGTTGGATGTCTGCCTCAGGCAGACTCTTTGGGTAATTTTTAGCTAAAATAATTCAACTGCCTCCTAGAAAAAGATTAGAAAGATATATGTTAGCCTGCTCTGTTCAAATCAAGATATTAAACATGTCTGTTTTCAGAGGCTGGTACTGACACTCAGCCAGGGAAGAGAGACGTGTCTTCTCAAGTTTTCCCATCTGTGGTCAAGTTACAAGTTATACAAAGGTTCGCTCTGCACGTGCCTCATGGGGGCTTGTTTAATTCGTAGATAATTTATCTCAGGACTCCATCTGTTTTCATCTTGCTGCAGGCCAGTGACACAGGTGCTGCCTACCATCACCAACACTGATGGCTGGAGTCTGCTATGGCCTGAAGGTGAAGCAGGGATCCTCTTATCCTGCACAGCTGCAATTAGGCAGGACAAGGACCTTTCCCCACATAGCCTCCACTCCCCCATAGAGAACCGTCTGCCCTAGGCATGAAAAGAGGTAGAATTGTTATGGGGAAAAAAGAATATTTACATATACATTTGATCCTGTAGATAAAAGCAGCCCTATCATGATTCCTGTGCAGATGGGACTCAGATGGCAAGGGCAGTGTTAAATCAAGCTTTTCTAACTGCCCAGTGCTTGACCCTTCAAACTTCCCGTATTTTCAGTCTTCACCGAGTTTGTGTCATTCCCTTGATTTGCAGATGGCAAACTGAAACAAAAATGCAGGAAACTTATCATGTGGCATCATCCCAGCTACTGCATGACTCACTGGCAGGACTGGCTCTTATTCTCAGATGCTAATTCCATCATGCTTGAAAAGCAGAATAACTGGGAATACTGATAGCCCAATAACCTCCGCTGGAGGAGCAGGCAGAAATGACTCACAGCCTTTGCCAATAGTGTCTCCAAATATTTGCTAACAACAGGCAAGTACTATGCAGCAGAAATCCCTGGGTTTGCTGTGTCCCAGGTTCTGCAGGATGTATGATCCAGTGAGGAGACATACTTCCAAATCTGACTCCTCCTGCCCCTTCTAGTCCTTCCAACCTGTCTTCTACCTTGGTCATGCTCTCACATCTATCCCACATCTGATATCAGCTACCCTCTCCACGCAGGGGATCCTCAGCCTTTGCACTACAGTAGGGCTCCCTCTCTCGTTCCATCCCTCGACCAGGTCCAACCCTAGTCAACATCAGCCTTCCTGTGTGTTCACCTAAGTATCAGCAAAGGAGCACATCCGAGAGCATTTCTGGGCTCCGTCCACCACACTGCAGCAACCCTGCCAGCTCAGAAAATAAATGTCAAAAAGCTTCTGCTCTGCACCTGCAGCAGGAGGCTGCATTGTGCCTGCTGCACCATCATCTGTGATTTAGCCGCCAGACTTGAACAAGTTTCCACTGAGCAAGTGTCTTCAGAAAATTCAGATTCTAACTCTTAAGAAGTTTCTGTTGAATGTGTGAGATCTGAGGCTTTTTTTTAATAAGGTTTCTTAGTTCAACTTAATTTTTTCCACCATGAAAAACAACCAAAGGTGCATTCCTGATATCTGCCAGGTTTAAAACCTCTCCTTTAGAGGCAGAAAGTGCCACTTTCTCAACAGATCATTCATTTAAAGTCCATGTTCAAATATGAATTAAAAAAAATTGTTTCTCTCATCTCTTCCTTGTAAGCAAGCAAAAACATTTTTTGCTGAAGCTTCCCAGTCACCCAGAACAGGAAAAAAACAAACAGCTGAGCAGTAGACAGATAAAGTTTACATGGGTTTACAAGCAACTAAACATTTGGTCTTATAAGAAATGTTGAACAGCCTTAAAAACAGAGGCATCATCAAGTACTTGTAATTTAAACTAAGCCGCTGCTGATTCAGGAGTGGAGATGAACAGAAAATGCATGGATTTGGTGGTATATTCCCCAAATGTGTGACTGCGTTTGTACTTTCTTAAGGAGACCATGGTAAAGAGATTTGTTTCCTTTGGAGGTGCCTGTGCCCTGCCACAAGTTGTCTAGGCAGAGACTAAATGAGCCTGGCAAATTACTTTCTCCCAGGATCTCCACTGGCTCTCCATGAGTCCACACTGGGGCCTGGAGCTGAGTATGAGCATGAGTATGAGTATGTCCCCATTTTCCCAGCACTTGCAGACCTCTGATGAAGGCTACTCATTCCAGGGGGACACCATGGAGATGCAGGTGCCAAGCATACCTGTTGCATTCCTCAGTGCTCGCTTGGGAGCTAGATACAGAATGCTGCTGAGCTGGGTAGGGGAGCAAGGGTCCCAGCTGTTCAAATCTGCTGTGCCTCTGTGGATTATTTAGAGCCTGGAATAATGGGCACTTCAGTGAAGGGTGCTGCCAAACAGAGGGAAACCCGTGGGTTGTTGTTGTTGCTGTTGTTATTTTGGATCAGGATAGGAAAGTCACAAAACTTTACACTGATTCTATGGAATGAATTAACTGAGCCTTGCCTCACCTCATCTCAAGTCTGTCACTCTGCTGAGCATTTTCATCTCTGCATTATACACACACATACACACGCACACAGGCTCTCCCTCCACAGGGCCATCCCACCATGGCATCATACCCAGGTCATTCTTGCTTAGGAATCATCTGTGCAGCATGATCAATCTTCTGCCACCCCATTTTCAAAGCACAGGCAAAAACTATTCCCCATTCGTTTATGCAGACACAAGTAGGAGGCAGGTAGCAGGTCTGCAGGACAGATGGACTCAGTCTGTCCTTCCTTCCTTCCTTCCTTCCTTCCTCCCTCCTGCACCCACACTTTCCCAAGAATGCCCCCAGCATGCTTGCATCTGCAGTGGAGCCACAACAGCTGACAAAACACCTCTCTCCCTGCTCCAGGAATGTTTTTTCCTGTGACCAACAAGCAGGCACTGGTGCTGCTTTTTGAACCACTCTTTCATAGCCACACCATGATTCCTGGCCCTTGCAAATAGGAACACGATTATTTATTAATTTTTGCTGACAGGAACAGAAAGGAGTAGAGGGGGTGAGCAGGGGGGAAGAGAGAAGTATGTTTTGATTTCTGTGCTTTCGACTTTGCCTGAGCCATACAGAAAAGCTGCTACTACCCAAATTAGATGGTGTGGCCAGTGTCAGGGCAGCAAGGGAGTGAACACGAAGGCCCATGAGCCCAGCAGTGCTGCATGAGCTGCAGTGGCATCTCTACATGCAGGGAACCCATGCACAAGTTTTCATGTGAATAATTAAAATCCAGCCCTCCTCACTCTTCTCCACTTTCTAATCCCTCCTCCTTTTTTCTCTATAATTCCATTTCCATCTCTTCTGCCTCTTTCCACTCCCATTTTACAGATATTATTATTCCTTTGGTGAAGAGCATCTCTGTGCTGAGATGATGAGTTTATAAGGCAGAGTGCTACAGTGAATGCCTTGTGAAGCCCAGCCAGCAGCCCCCAGCCCCCTTCCTCCCCTCCTCAAAGTTCACACGGTTTAGTATGCAAGCTTCCTGCTGCATGCCCAGCCAGCTCACTATTCACAGGCAAACGGCACTCCTCCACTTGGCTCCCAAAGAAGAATAAGTATAAAAAGCCCTGAAAGTCTTGCTGCTGAGCCAGCAGGAAACTCAAACTGCTCTGAGCATGGGAACCAAGAGAATTGCTGTGGCCAGCACAACAGGTATTGTTTGGGAGGAAATCCCGGCAGCCTACACACACACACGTATATATGTACATGTTTAGTGGGGGTTTGGCAAGAGGGAATGTTGGGGAAGTGTATAAGGACAGAAGAATAGATGAGAAGCTGTATCCAAAAAAGAATAAGAGACTGATCAGCCAAGATAAACAGCTATTTCACTAGGCAAAGAACTGACCCATTTGCCACACATTCAAACCATGTGGGACCTCAAGTGATGTCTCTGGCCTTGGTCTCTTGACAGGTCTTTCTATATCCTCATTTTAGTTCACATCAGGAGTGAGTTCATGAGACAAATGCCCTGTTTGTCCCACAAGCCATGTTTCGATTTATGTCATGGATCAATTCTTTAACTGGATTCCATCTGAGTGAAAGGAAACCAGGATAGGGACTCCAGGAGCACAGCTCCTGCAACTCCAACCTCTAATGAGTGTCTGGTCCCTGAGGCAGTCAGATGTAAATCTCATGACATACATAGTCCTCCTCAGCCACCTCTGTGGATCTGCTTCCTGCTGCACTGCACCAGCTGCTAACATAGGCACAGTCTATCTGCAAATATGGTAAATTTGAGTGCAAAAAAGAGAAGAAGGAAAAGCTTGAATTACACAACTTCTTTTTTAACCCAAAAGTGAATAAAAGCTGTGGTAAAACAGTTCACAACTGTCACATTCAGAAGGAGTCATAACAAGAAGTTTGACAAGATAAGACTTGGTGATCTAGAAGTAATTTAATTTTATGTCTTACAGTCTTTCTTGTTAGAGATTCTCTAAAGAAATGAACCTGAGAGTAACAAGTCATCCACTAAACTCAGCACTCTTTGCAATCATTTCAAGGAACAGCAGCTGGGAAAATCCCAGATAAGAGAATGTGTGGCCCCAAATCTCATAACCATGAGAAGATGGCCTGAGAGCAACACACGTGCCTTGGAAAACGAGAAGGCACGCAAAATGGAAGGGTCAAACTTTAAGTCAACGTGAAGACATGCATGTGACAGACCATCCTTATGGGATGGATTTTTGTTCCCCAAATACTCCACACTGAACAGCATTACGAATACTACCAGTCAAATGCCCAACAGCTACATACAGCCACATTTTTGAACTGCCTTAAAGCTTTCTGCATTAGGATTTTACTCATGACACAGAAAGGGTTTTGCTGTGAAAGTTAGATCTGGATTGAGCTCCAGTGTCCTCAAATGGCTCTTTCTGGGGGCAAAAAGAGGGGACTCGAACTGGGGTGGTGTTCTGGCCCCACTCCAGTTATAGGAGCATATGGAGGAGCATCTGTGCAACTGGGTTCATTCCTTTAATTTGATTAGACAATTTTGGGATAGGAAATGTTGATGCACAGGCTTGCTTTGGATAAACACCAAAAAGCAGTTTGGGAACCTGGCTGAAACAAACTGATTCTCCAGAGTCTGGAACACCAGTGGGAAATGCAGATGAGAGCTTATCTCTGCTATTAGCAGCTTTCCCATAATAGGTTTTTCTCTGCTATATGGGAACTCCAGGATACTCAGGACTTCTGCAGTGCTTCTACCTCTGAAAGTCTACTTCTGAGACAGGAATCTCCTGAGGGAGGGAGGATCTGAACTCTTACCTCCTGGGCTCCCAAAAGAAAAGTCCTCCAAAAATAAATATATCTTAACACTGTGATAACTGTCTTAATGACCGTGACATGGACACTGAGCAGAGATGAAAGCCTGGTCAGCTGCCATGAGACAAGCAGACAAGTAGAAAAGGCAGCTGTTTTGTGCACAGATAACCCGGGATGTTCAGAGCAGCCACATGGAATCAAGGATGGAAAATGTGACCTGATGGGCACAGAGTCATGTGCAGGAGATTTTAGTCAGCAGTGCAGAACTCACAGCTTTCCATCAGCATTTCTCCCTGCTATGACTGCCTGGATGAAAATGAAGCAGTGCCCCAGGAATCAGCAGTCCTTCAGCTCCCTGCAGCTACCTGGTTTCCAGCTTGCAGGGTGGTGACATGAAACAGAGGCACTCACTCTTCTCCACACTTGTCTTCACTGGAAGGGCGCTTTGAGGAAAGCACAGCACAGCACTCCTGTATAGTAGATGAGCTACATTGTAGACCACTTCTGCCCCAGTAACATTGCATGCACACTGCACCTGCAGGCATAGCTGCGTGGCTTCTCCTTGCCCTTGACCACTTCTAAGTGCAGTGCTGGTCATCTGGAGTAAATGAGCAGCTCAGAGCGTCCCAGGTGTCTGCAAGATGAGCAGAGAATAGTCTGTGCCACTGCAGGTGTATGGTGTCATCTATGTCCTCTCACACAAAGCATAGGAACTGAGGGAACAGGACCTGTACTGAGACTGAAAAGATAACTCACCTCCCAGGGCTCAGGAACAGAGAGAAGGGGGTGAAACCCTCCCAGCAGTAGGGTTTCACACACAGCCTTGGCACTGCGCCTCCCTGTTGACCAGGAAAATTGGCTGCCGTTACGTAGAGCCCCATTCAGTCTCACAGGCCCATTCAGTGCATTGCCTGGTGGGTGAACTGCCAGCAAGGAGGACACCCATTAGCAAACTCCGTAAGCACTGCACAGATGGTCCTGTGCATTCACTACCTGCCAGGTGGGACATCCATCAGTAGCTTCAGGGAGAAAGGCCCTGTGTGTTCACCAGTGCTTGTTACAGAAGTCCAAAAAGGAGAACAAAACTGTAAAGTAAGACAATACTCCTAAATTAAGGGGAAACATTTCTTCCTCCATTAATTATTTCCCATGCTATTCCTGGCAGTGACCTTCACCAGGAAGGGAAAAAAAAAAAGATTTGTTTTTATATCTTTTATCCGACTTCCTATACTAAAGCCTCTGGCTAAAATGACTCACATTTATATCAGCCATCACATTATATTACGCTGTATGAGTGCTGCTACCTGTCTTGCCTTCCTCACCATTAAGGTTTGTTAGCATTAAACCAGGCAATTTGCAGCTATATTTAAAGATTACCTGCCTCAGTGGCAGTGTCCATAATAGCTTTGTTTCATCTTTTGAAGTAATACGTTGAGGATTACATTTGAGACTGTACGCAATCCACCCCAGATTGAAGGGAAATTTTTCTGGTTCTATGCAGAGAAGTGTTTACCTGTTGCAGACCAGGCATCCCTTCTCCAGCTGCTTATGATGAAATCACGTATGTGCACCGCTGGCCTCTTATGTACCCCCCTCACCCCTTTAGAGATTCTTGGTGTCATTTCTGCTCCCTGCATGCAACATCGCTGCATGCTGAAACCATGGCCCTGGGGAGGCAGAGAGTGTTACCTCTCTGGGTGGAGGGGTGACCCTCATGGTCATTGGCCCAGCTTCCTCTGTCCAACAATTTAAAGGTTTGAGAAGAAACTACACCAGAGAAGTCTCAGAGGCTCATACCCCTCCCAGAGAACTTCCCACAGAAGGCAGTGGGCTGGTCCTTGCTGTCTCATTTCATTCATGCTTGCTTTGTTCCTCTGCTTTACAAACACAGTACTCACAAAGCATCACCTTTTGCATGAAAGGGGCACTTGCAAGCAGGTTGCCTTCGAGACTTCATTTTTTTTTAAATAGGCATTCAGACTGCAACGATGAACTGAAGCCGTACTGTGCCAGGAGCTGTGTGAGTGTCCAGGAACAGTCCTAGCCCTCAGCTGCTTCCAGCTTAAAAGAGAAGCAGTCTAAAGGTTAAAAGAAAAATGGATGTTTTAACACAATAACATACTCAAAAGAAGTTTGATCTCCATCCTACAGAATCCAAAGGAATCCTAGTCAAAATGTAGTCACAGAGAATGGACATTTTTGTCTCCCGCACAAATGCTAAATGTCCACAACTGCTTAGAGATCCTGACCTGCAGGATGAGGATAGAACAAATGCTGGCTGCTGGCCATGTAGACTCCTTTCCATCTCTGAGCCATGGCTCGTGGCATGCCAGTTGGGCCAGTGCAGAATGTACCAAACTCTTTTTTAAACAAAAACAGCACCATGAACCTCAGGGTGAAATCAACTAATTTAAGGCAAATTGAAACAAGTGCGACGAACAGCAGGAGGTAGAGAAAAGTTAAGGGTACTTCACAGAAGTGTGTTTATTTCTTTGACATCCCCAGAAGAGGTCATAGAATGGAAGGGACAGAAAGTTCATTTTACATGACATGGGACCTAACCACAAAAGGTTGAATCACAGGATTTTAGTTTAAAAAAACAAGCCCAAGACACTCCAAATATATATACTCTGGTCCTTATATAAATAAATAGATAGATAGATAGATAGATAGATAGATAGATAGATAGATAGATAGATAGATAGATAGATAGATAGACAGACAGATAGATAGATAAACATGACACCTGAAAATAAGTAAGATTTTTCTTTAAATTTACTGCTGTTTTCATTACGTCACCAGAAATAGGTATGGAATGTTTTCAGTAGCTGAAAAGTCTCATCCTGAAATAATAGATACGCATTAACATCCATTGCAAAACCATCTTTTCATGTTTGTAAGCTTTGTTGATAGAGAGGAGGAAGTACACAGGCTTTCCCAGGCAAGTTCTTATTCACAGGTACAAATCTCTTTTCAGTGATGAATGAATCCTTTCAGAAATGCTAATATCAGCATTTACACAAGGTGGCCAATATAAACAGTAACTGCTGGTTCATTATTCTTTTTGGATCCTTTTCCAATTTACAGATCTTCAGAGTTAGTGTTGAAACAGGGAGCATTCTGTTGGAAAAGAGCAAAAATGCATTTCTGAACCAAAATCTTCTGATGGGAATAGATGTCATAAAAACTTCAAGACAGGGCTTCCCTGTGAACCCAACCAGTGTGAGAGAGAAGGAGAGACAGTAAGAAGACGAAGATTTTGATACTTGGATCATATCTCAGTGTTTTCATTCTCCCTGGAGATTTAGTACTTCTTCTGAAGGCAGCAGCCAAAAATATGCTTTGATGTATCTTTCATCTAAAGCTATCTATATTGATAAACTATGTTTGTGCAGCTGAAGCACTGAACCAGAGATAGGACTTTTGTTCCCACTTCTACCACAGGCTTTTGGTGTGTCCTTGGAAAAGCAATGAGACTTTGTGTGTCTGACCTGGGCATCTCTCAGCCAAGCAGAGCAGAGACCACTTTCCCACAGAGCAGAATGGAAAAAAGCTCTGTGCATGAGACGGACAGGTTCCAACTTACTGAGTCCTCCTGAAAGCAATGAAAATGAATCAACAATGGTCAGACTCAGGTTGCCCTAAAATTAACCATATAATTCACTAGGAAATAAATTCCTCAGCTCAGAAATTACCAGTAATCTTTTCTTCTGAGATTATTGCTTCCACAGATGAGCCAGAAAAAGGACCATTTCAAAGTTCATGATTCATTTCAGCACAAAGAAACTGGCTTTACTTTGATTACAGGGGAATGTGACTTAAATTAGGTCAGCTGACTTTGTCCTGAAGAGGACTACAGTTTCTCACATGATCTGTAGTATAGCCATACTGTGGATGTTGACCTCTCTAGCTAAAGCCACAAGATTCAACTCTGCCCTAGGACACTTGCCCCAATAAAGAGAAAATAGACTGGATGGAAATGGAGTTGTCAGAAAAAAATTGTTGAGGGAGGCAACAAGATTCTAGAAAAAAGCACTTCCTCAGATCATAGGGGATGATCACCTCTCATACTTACACTCATACTCCCAGGTATATATACTCCTGAGCACTGCTGGATTAATCTGGGGAGATGGGGCGGATGGAGGAGCAAGAAACAAACTTTTTTGGTAAGGGAACATGTATGGTAAATAACAGCTGCAAAGGCTCCCTCAGGTATTGAAGACATAACTCGGTGTTTTTCTTCCCAAAATCAGGATTTAATGGGAAGCAAGTTTCACCCTTTCTAAAGGAGTACTCTACAATAAGCTTGTTAAGCTTGGAAAGTACTTTGGGAGCCCCTGGGATGAAAGGCGCTCTAGGAATGAAAGCTGATATTTATGATTATTGCTTGAAAGGAACAGAGAGGAACAGTAATGTAAAATACGAACGGCAGCTGGTGCTGAAAAACGTACTGTTGACTTGGTGCCAAAGAAGATAGTCCTAGCTCTCAAACCTGGATGACAAGGATTTAGGAGATACAAGAAGTGGAAGAGACTCCTGCAAATAACAGCAAAAGCCAATCTGATTGCAGGGAAAATAGGTGTCCTGGGCGTTTTTCTTTTCTTTCTCCTCAATTGCAGGCCATATGATCCGATCTATCTCATCCCAGCTTTGTCAGTCAAAACAGATGCCTATTAACCACAGTAAGTACTGCTGGTTTGTAGTCCTCTTAAAGGAGGAACCTACAGATCCCTTAGGACATGATGGGAGAAAAATATCCTTGGTAAGTGGTCAAATGTTATGGATTGGCCTAAGTAGATTCATATCTTATCTTACTCAAAGGACTAAGAGCAGAACCACTTCAGGCTAATGTAAATTAAACTTCTGTAGAAAGCTCTAAGAGAAGAAAATCAGGCTAACAGGTTCTGCTCCTGCAAACATCTTACCTGCATGCTCTCAGCTTGCATAAATGTCTTCTACTGATTGTACACTGGGCATGTGGCCCCCTAATATGGCACATTACAGCTCCTAGAGAGGACATTTTGCTATTCAAACCTACTATTGAAACATCTTTACCTCAGTCTCCCACTCTTCCACTTTTCTCTTAGAAGACATAAAAGAAATATCCTTTGAGAGAAAGAATTCTGCTTCTTTACTTCTTCAAAAACAAGCTTGAAAGTGACTCTGGTGCATAAAAAAACCTTCACTGCAAAAACCCACAGGATCTCTAGAAGTGATTTTTTTTAATATAGCAGAGAATAACACAGCATGCACCAGAGGCTGAATGTTAATATTGTACACATTTAAATTAGATATAAGGTACAATTATTTTTTTTAACGAGCTACTGCAATGAATTAACAAGAAAGGCTGTGTTCTCTAATTTGCAGACTCCAAACGAAAATGGGATACCTTTCACAGGCATGATTCAAGCAGATGTGGGTTAGTGGGCTAGAAGAATTGGAGTGGCTCTAGGGACAGGGATTTTGCCAATGAACACCCCACCTAGGCTAGCAGCCTTCTCTGTCACTTGGAGCAACCTCTCTGCAGGCCAGGCTCTCACATTTCTAACATGGCTATGCCCCACATCAGCCAGCTGTGGCTGTGCTCTCTGGGTCAAGCTGAAGGCCAAGCACAGCCCTGGCCTCGCCTCCAACTCTAGAGAAGTACCATTCCACCAAATTAACACTAACAGGGCTGCTTGGCACTAATGGCTCTTTGCTGGCATACAGCTGCTGCGCTGGCACATTGTTAAGGGGAAGAAGGTCCCCTGGCAGCTTGTGCTGCCTGGGCTGGGGTGTGGAGCATGCTCCTGCAAGCTTCTCTTCATCAGCACAGATTCCTCTTCCTGGCACAGTCTGATGCTGATGGATCTGTATTAGAAATAATAGAAAGTCCTTGGCCTTTTTTCCCCCCTTTCTTTTTTCCTTCCCTTTAGCTATTTAGGCCAACTCTGGCTAATCACGCTCTCCAACTTGTACTCAGTCACTGCCATGGCAACCATTTCAACATGCAGTTCATAGACTATCTCTGAGATGCACAGCCCTTTTCAGAAACACATAGACCTTGATGCTTCAGGAGAGGCATTAAGAGAGGAGACCTATCATCTGCTACGCTGACACATTTTTCTACAGTCTTACCTCTGGCAGCATGAATCTCTTCTTTTAGCTCTGAATAGCTCATCACTTGTTCTGTCCCCTTTTCCTCCCCCTCAAAATAGGATCTTTAAAAACTGACACAGATTTATGGAGATGAAAAAGAAAAGGTGTAGGAAGAGAAATGCATTTGGAAATTTCACTCTCTGGCATCTAAATCCATCCTTGTAAGAATGCTGCAAAGCCCTTTCTGTTACTGCTTCAAAGGAAATTCTGTTTTGTCCTGTTGTGCCACAGTGGAAAAGGAGAAAGCTTTAGAGGCTTGCCCTCTGGTTTTCTCGAACCCCAGGACAGAGATAGTGGCTCGGGAATAGGGTAGGTGCTTTTTTCTCCTTTGCAAAACGGCTCCTATTAGGAAATGTAACTGCCCTGCAATGTGCAAAACCAGATCTGCATTTGTCCAAGTGAAGAGAGCAAGATTTGAACAGCACTGAAAAAAGATCTATCTGGAACATGTAAGGGCATTTTTCCAACAGTCACCTCTGAGGATCTTGCTCAAGATCTACTGTAATTAGGTTTGCTTTTGACTAGTCATGATGCCTGGCACCCAGGCAGCATAGGAAAGTGCTGCAGTAAGGTGCTACACAGGTGTCTGCCATGCTGCTTACGAACAGATCATTTATTCTGTTCACACTTAACATACTCTTCTCCCAGGCGCAGTCAGAGGGGAGGCTCTGACTGCCAGAAACACGGTATAAAAAAATCCTTTTTAGTTTCTTTATGTAATTGTAGGAATTGTATGCTCTGTGGAAGAACCTGATTTCACATCTTGAATGTTTTATGCATTTATGCGTGTAGGTTTCAAATGTGTATATATCACATGTAGTGTCACATTGATCCTTATCAGGTGTAATTACACTATCCATTCCTTTCTTCCCATCTTTTTCTATGTTTATATCATTTTTCATTGTCAGCTGGCCACTAGCCACAAATAAGCCCTGCCTTTACCACTACCACCTACTTGACATCAATAAGAAAAGTGCTTCTGCTGCTGACTGAGGGAGGAGAGAAATCCAGATGCACCTACAAGCAAACAAATACTGGCACACCTAAAATGACCTGCGTGGAACACTTTATTTCAATTGAAATGATTTCAGTTTAAATTATTTCAGTTTAAATTATTTCAGTTTAAACTGGGCCCCTCTAGCCATAGGAGAGCATTCTCAAACACAGTTCTTCAAACCAAAATGTTCCCTAGGAACAAAATCTGAGAGACAAGAGCCAGGAGTCCCTAAGGCAGGTAGATAAATCTGAGCCAGCAGGTAAATAATATATGGCAGTCACCTTTGACCTGTTATTTTAATGCATGCGTATACGGACACGCACACTCTTTTATAAGACCTGCATATGCACTTCTTAGCAAGCATGTTTTATATATCCTATCTTCCACTCAAATCAAGCCTCTGAGACTGCTGAAGTAAGGAAATGTTATGTGCCCAGAAAGAAACACCGTGTATAGTCTGTCAAATATCTGGAACTCCTTGACTATGTATAGACTGCTTGGGGGGACCCAGATCCTCAGCTGTCCTTTCTAATCTGCAACCTGATGTCAAGATAAAGGCTGGAAGGATGAGAAGATAGAACACAACTGACTGCTTTTAGCCCACATACTTTAATGCTAATGCATCTTTGTAACTGCATAATAAGCATGGACAAAATTACCATACATCTGTGAATGGGGATACCATCTTCATGGCACGTGTATACCACAGATTCAACTCTTCAGTGAATCAAACTTCTATAAACCACTGCAGTGAATATAGACTTTAACTACACACCACTTTCCCAATGTATCTAAATCTGGCAGTCTCCCTTGCTCTATAGCTGAGGATGGACTCTTACTCCCATGTGAGAGAGGGCATGAAGGGACAAAGGCTAGAAATAAAGCTGGAAGAGTCTTCTCTTTCTTATATCACACATTAGGTAACCTGTCTGAAACCAGCCAGATTGGCAGCACCTAGAGCAGAAAATCAAGCCAGTGAATCAGGGCACAAGTAGGAAAGCTCAACCATCCATCTCTCCAGATCTTAGTATAGTCCCAACAACTGTTTTGCCTCAGGCCAACCAGTGCTCTCCCAAACTATTTCCAACCACAGCCCAGGAGTTAAGCATGGACCAGGACTGTTCGCAACAGGGTAGTCTGTATGCGGCCACATGGTTTTGGAGGGCAAGACACATGGCCATGTCACACATGGCCAGACAGTGTTACTACTCAGCCACAAAGCAAGCTCCTGCCCCTGCATGGTTTATTAGCACAGACACGGCCCACGCCACATAAGCTTGTGTCTCAGGCTTTTGCCAGTGATCCAATGTACCTGCCTTTGCTGATCAGGACACACCTCTGAGCCAGTCATGCAAATCCTCTCATCCACTTTCTTCCAGTGTAGAGTCAAACTAATTTTGGTTACAGGTGGCTTAAACCATCTGACATTGAAGAGGCTGAGCAGAGAAGTGTTGATGAAGCTAGCAACACCTCCCAGTTAGGGGCTGAGCGTACCCGCCAGGATCATCACCCTGCTTTGCTCCACCAGCCCACAGTCCACCAGATAAACACCTGGGCATACCTAACTTGTAGCCAGGGGAAAGATAGTGCTACAGTTGCCTGTTTCTCCACTGGAAGGTCTTTATTTTGACTTCACACCATAGCAAGCAGAAGAGTTGCTTCACTGGGCTGGCATCAGACTGGCAGCAGAAACAGGCCAACCTCTGGCATGCGGCCATTGTAGGGCCCTCCTGCTCCAGCCAAAGAAGGCCTCAGACTTGACCAAAGGAGTACCACAGACCAGCCAAGGACTTTAATTGCCCAGACAGGCAGTGCATGGACACAAACTGGGCTCAGATCTGGGCTAAGCACATGCTACAGATATACCCTTTGCAAGTCTGGTGTAACCATGAAATGAAGCTGGATATCCTAAGGCTACTGGTCCTCCTTTTCTTAGCCTTGTATTCCCATGAATATTAACCAAACCTTGCAAGGGCAGGAAAGAAGAAATCAGTTATTTTGTTTTCATTTGATAAAAATGAAGTCGAGGGTGCCTGCACAGCTGATCTCCTGCATTTTACCTCCTGCATTCTCCAACACAGAAACGTGACCTCTCAGGAGGCTGCATTCACAAGCACCATTCATTCCATCTCCACCAGCAGCACAGCATCTTCTCTCCACAGTACTGAGCTGAGGAAAGCTGTCCATTTTCAGGCACTGTAGAAAGCTGCACTGTGCACTCTTCTTATCTCCTTTGGAATCCAGTGTTAGGAGTTGTCTTGCTTTCCAAATCCATGTGAAAGAGGTTAGAAAGTTAAAAGATGTTTCTTATATCTACGTATATAGGGAGGGCACTGGCATAGGAGAGAGATCAGGACTGCTCCAGTGGGGCAGCTTGTATGTTCCCAAGTAGGTCAGGAGAGATTGCAGAGAAAAGCAAACATTGCAAAAACCTTTTGCAATGCAAAACTCTACAAACAATTGCGGATTATTTGAGTTGAAGCAGAGAAGTTGCTTGAATGGGTTTTGAACCCTTTTTCTTCTTCCTAATAATGAGCATTTTCTCTTTTGAAAGCATGTTCTTGGAATGAGACGTCTCATAGTTTGGGGATATGTTCACACTGGGAACATTCACGTGACCTTTCAGATCACATTCCTCCTATTTATAAGAGTATTAGTCATCCACTTAGAGAGCAGAACTAATACCATGTTTGTTAAATGACTAAATGTGTGCTATGAATAACCATCGGAGGGTACTTAAAACCAGTTATATCCAAGAGCACACAGAGAAGCATAGCCAGCTAGTGCTTAGACAAAGCACAAATAATACTACTACTAATGTAAAATGCCTTTGAAAGACAGTTTGAAAACAGCTTGTCCACAGGAAGAAAGGACTGCATTAATTGGATACATTATTTTCCAGAGATAGTTCACCTAGTTATTTAGACATACAGGATAGCTGGCAAGAAGGCATGTCAGCTGAAGACTTAAATTTGAAAAAAGTCCAGGCACTAAGACTAAGAGGACAGATCACGTCTCCACTGGAGCTTGGCCATTACACTACACAGAAAATGTCAGGATTATTGTACCTTCAAGTTTGCAATTTTGTCACTGGTAAAACACAAGGTTTAGGAGGCCTGAATAATGCCTTACTTGTTAACTAACACGTTACTAACTTAGCTTCAGGGAAAGAACGATACAACCCATGTGCCCCAACAAGTTTGTGAGTCCCAGCCAACATGAGTAAACTTCATGTGCCTCAGACCTTCCAGTGCCTCCAGCAAACTACCACAAGCACTGTCAGTTCCTGGGTCAGGAAAAACGGTGTTTCCCAGCTGCTGAAGACTTCCCTGCTCTGCATGCAGTAATATCAGCACTTTGGGAAGAATTTAGCAGGATGAGATAGATGCAGTCAGTGCACACAGACCATCTTGGTGAAACCATGTGATTGCATACACCTGGCAGGAGAGAATCTGGAGGGGAGGAGAGGAAGAGTGAAGGACAAAAAAGTGGGTAGAACAGGAAGAAGGAAAGTATAGACAGCAGCATGAGAAATTAGAAGAGACGGTAGATTATGTGCCCCTCTATAAAAGAAACATAGAAGCAGTCTGGGCTGTGTGAGCTCCACATTTCTGACAGCAAGGAAAATGGAAATGGGAACAGCTCTGCAAAGAATTAATGAGAGTTTTGAATAATGAGGTGCAAATTATGGCTGGAGCACAGAGAATTAAAGAACTTCGACTCTGAGTTCCCACTTGCCCCTCAGTTTAGCATTAAAATCCAATTATGTGTTTCCACACTGCACAGGATGGCACTGGGGGGACACTGGGATGCCTGGATGTACTACATTTTGGCCAAACCCTCTTAGGGTGACGCTGGACAATGTCAGCAGGAGGTGCCCAGCTGTAGTCACGTGGCAGCATCAGGAGCTGCCCCTGCCAGCAAACCTCCCAAATGTCAGCCTGACCAGAGGCAGTGGCTGAAAGGTTCAGTGACAAGGTGGCAGCTAAAGGTGCAAACATCACTTCCTCATTGAACCCTTGGTGAATGGCCCTGCCTGTGCAACACAGAGGATGTTTTGAATGGCAGAGCACAGGCAATGAATCATCATATAATCACTGCTGGTGTGTCCCAGCCTCAGTGTATCATCAAGCCTTCCTTTGGGTCAAGTAATCATTTGAGTCTGACTCATCACTGCACAGGTTTCTCCTAGTGCAGGCTGGTGTGGTCAGTGAGCAGAGATAATTGAATGTGCTCTCACTGTTTTACCCATGATCCAGGAGGGCTGGCAAGGCTGGTGCTTGTAGTTGTGCTGTGCAGACCCTGACAGCACAGAGGGTTCCCACAGATTATGTAGTCTGTTGGGCCATACACAAGTCAGGCAGCAAGTTGTTAACTATATAAGTTATCACTGTTTTCTTAAAAACTCCTCATGGATAAACGGGTTACCACTTTCCTGGGCCAGAACAATGTCAGTAGCAAGCCAGGGCCTCCACAGAATAATTGAGGCTGGAAGGCACCTCAGGAGGTCATCTAGTCTGAGACTCCTAAAAAGCCAGGTTCAAACACCCAGAATCCTCAGAGTCCGAGCCAACAAAGAGGAAACAGAAATCCTCTGCAAGCCAAGGGGCACTTTTGCTAGTGGAGCCCTGCTGAGATCACACAGCAAAGACACCAGGTGAGGAAAATCCAACAACATCAGGTAACAGCAGAGGGCCACAGGAAAGACAGAGTAAACTAAGGGAAAGGGCAGCAAAACCAGTGTGGGACAGAGAGAAAAGACATGTTTGCTTCCTTTGCTGCCAAGATGGAGGCAGGAAAGGTGATGTGGAGGCATTTTTCCTTTCTCCCAGTTTGCTGCATGTTGAAAGGAGCCACCTCCTGGTACCAAGAAGGCAAAGTAAGAGTCAAGGTTGCTGCAGCTGCAAGAGGGAGCAGAACTTTGGCTCCACCATGCCTCCACCACCTTCCTTCCCAGGCCTTGAGAGGGTAGGAGGGAAGGGGTAACCCTCATTCCTCTCTAGGCCAGATGGGCGAAGGACTCGCCAGGTCTCACCTCCACCCTGTCACTAATATCAAATAATAATAGTATTTAGCATTTCCATAATTACCTTTGCACTCTGGTATCACAGACACAGCTGAATTGGAAGTTATTAAGAGCATTATAATGAGCTTCAGTGGATCCTTTCAGTCAGAGGCATTATTTAGCCAGCCCTCATTTTTGTGGTTACATCTGAATAAGCAGTCTGCATTGAGGTGAGGTTCACTGATGAGACACTTTGGCATAAAGGCAGTCTCCTACTTGCAAAGGCAGAATAAGTGTCATTATGCATCATGTTTCACCAGACTTCAAAATGCCAGGGAAGGTAAGTCAGGTTACAGCTCACTCCACTTTCAACTTTTAAGAGCTGCAAAACTCTTCCCATTGACTGTCTCTCGGAGAAGGTCTGCCATGACCCCCTGCTTACAGAAGCTGCAATTCTAGAGGCCTTTAATGGTCAATACAAGCAGCCACTACAACCCTCACTGAAGGTGTCAGTTCTGCAAGAATTCTTATTCAAGGAGAGGGGGAAGAAATCCAGAAGCTATGAGAGCACCTTGCACCAGGAACAGGCTGCTGAACTGAGCACTGCTGGGGCCAGTGAACAGAACTGAGTTCAGAGACATCTGCAGAACAGAGATTTGCTGGTTCTTGGTCTACTTGTAGCCTCACTGAAGACTTTTTCCTTTAGCCTTTCACTAAGAAGGCATTAAATACCCCTTTAACTATGGTTACTTCAGTTCCCTGTTCATAAATGCAAATAAAGACATTAATTTCTCCCATTTTTGTTTGCTCTTTATGTTTGGGCTGCAGATCCCTCAGGATACCTTCTAGGTATACGTCTTAGTAATGAAAGTAACGTGCTGCTTCTGTCATTGAATAAGGAGGAAATGCAGGTACACGGAACAAACACTTGTATTGCGATTTCTTATGTTTTAAAAAAGAAGAAAAAGGTAATAGAGTGTAATACTTTGACCAAGAGAAAAGGTAAAATCACAGCAGCTGACTCAGTGTAACAGAAAGAACTTAATAGAGTTGGCAATGTTTCAGCCTGTCTTCTCGAGAGCTTGAACATGGGAATATGTTAAGAGTAGCATAACATAGCCAAAGCACTGCTTGAGTGAAAAAAAGTTAGTGTCAGGCAAAAGAGTTATTTTCAGCAGCAAGGAAGTTCTTCCAGCAAAGCATGAGCACAAACTTGTGCTTATTTCTCGGTGTTCAGTTACTGTCAACATTACAAATAAACTCAATCAAGGCAGAGAATCTAAGTCTGTGCTACTTGCCCCAAACACAGCTGAAACACTCTCCTAAGGTGTTTGTGACCTAACCATTCAACCCATCTTCCAGAAAGAGGTTAAAACAGAAGACTTGGACGAGACTAAACAACTGCACTTCAGTGCAGTTTAGAAATACAGTTAAGACACAAAGCTGCTTCTCTACTTCGAGACAAACTGGCTGTTACAAAAAACATTGAGGAGCAATGACATTTCCCGAGCTCTGGCTGTATCTGCAGTGGAAAGGAGTTTCCCATGCCATTTCCTTAATTAGCACAAATATGCTGACAATCTTCTCCATGCTGAAATCAAGCCATAGGTCACTAAAAAGTTGATCTATTTACGCATCCAAATCCACCACATGCTGAGCCAACATGTTTCAATGCCGTAATCAGTACCTAGATTATAACATGCCTTTGTCATGCATACAGTTGCTGAAACAAACTTGGATGTCCCAATATGAAACCTATTTGTTCTGCAGTCAGCAAGTAGGAAAAGTGCCAATATATACATTCAGTGTTTCGCAAGTGCTAGGATTGTATGCTGGCATTTATTGGATCATTTTGACCATTACATGAATTTATAAATATGACCACTTGAATTAGAGAAATAACATGATCTGGAGGCCAGATTCTAAGCTTATTTAAACTGAAATGAACAGGGAAAAACTCATTTGGTATCCAGTAAGTTGTTCTGGTTTCACCATGCAAAGATCAAGGCCACAGTTATTTCTTTATGCAGTTCGATCTGAGTTTAGTCCTTGTCAACAGCACGTGTTATAATACAATCATGAGGCAGCCAAACAGAAAATACAGTATGCCAATACAGCAAATATGGTAGTACCAGCCCTAGGGAAAAGTTTAGCAACCTTATGCCAGGTACAGTTTAAGTGTGTGAACCTGAGACTTGTTTCTCAGACAATTTTTGCTTTGTTGGTAGTGCAGCTGGCAGGACTAACTCTAAAAGCAATTTATGCCTGGCCAGCTCCTGGGCAGCTCATAGCTAATTCTGAGTGAAAGCTGTGATAGCTAAGCTGTTCCCTCCTGGCCAAGTAGCGCATTTTATGTGACTGGTTCAGTAAGGTTGCTGCCTGCTGTGCAGACAGGACACTGTGACGTGCCAGTGTGATTGGTCTGACCCTTTCTCCCACTTTTCAGTTGCCCCTGTAGCGCATCCCACAGTATGTCACACCATGGGCTGCTGCCCTCAGTAGGCTTCTTCCAGGAATTCGCCTCCGTTGTTATTGGGCTTTGGCGTCACTGCCCACATTTTCCCAGAATCACTTGGCACTGATGTGGCTGGACAGCATGGCAGGTAGCCCTGACAGCATAGCTGTTGCTTGGAAAATCTGCCCTGTGGGTGTAAATTGAGCATCTTACTGGTTACTGGCTGTAACTCTTTTTAGGTGGATACAAGGTCACAGTTGTGAAAGTAACAAGAATGTGTCTTTGACATAAATTACCGGGTGTTTCTTGCCAGATAGGAAAAAAAATAAGAACACCAGAAAGTGATGCTCCATGAAGAACAAATTAGATCCCATTTTGCGTCCCTTCACCAGTAGAGCAAGGTTTCAATGTCACTGAATTCTGCACTTATGACTGTCACACAGCCCAAAACGAATGAAACTGGGCCGAGAGTTACGTTCATAACTTTCCTGATGAGCTGTTTTCTTTCCTGATTTTATTTTGCTACATTTATTTATACATTTCAATAATTATCCTTCAGAACCACAGAGCAGCTTTAAGACAGAAATACACTGTGATCAGACACCTCAAATTTTCCTTAGACACTATCAGTAAAAGCATATCCTCCAAATTTATCATGACTGAATATGGCTCCTCCTGAGCTGGTGAGGCCAGAGGAAAAACTAGGCCAAGGGCCAGTCACAAGAGATTGTGAGCACTCACAATTGCCCTTGGCATCCATTTGAGGCACAGGCAGATGAACCCTTGTAGGAGCAGCTGGACACTCCAGTGGTTACATGGGGAAAGGAGACAGCTGTTCCTGCCTGCTTGCAGAAGGACGAGAAACTGGCAGAAAGCTGCTTCTTTCTGCTCAGACTGCACTTTGAACCCTTGTTGCCATTAAACAGCCTTACTCTCCCAGGGAGAAGGGAAGGGATGGAGTGGAAGTAAGTCTGACCTTCCTGGAGGAATGAACTTACTGATACTGTGCTAGGCTGAAACCTGAAACCACTGAAACTCTGGGCCTAGCAAGAGGGAATTGCCAAACCAAGACAGCATGATTCAATAATGCAAACTAAGGCTCACACAGCTTCCTCTACCTAACCCCATTCCTTTTCTCTGAAAGACAGTTTGCATGTTGCAACCACATGGAAGCAGTGATCTAGACACCAAGAAAGCCTGCCAATGTCCAGCTGTGAGTAAACACAAGACAGAGGAACAAGGTGCATGTAGTCAACTCACTCATAAAGGCTTCCCTGGGGTTTCCCATTGTGCTCAAGAAGCAGGAAAAAAAACCCCATTCATCCATAGACTGACACACCTTTGCCTCCGTTGACCTCAATATAAAACTCATATCTGGAGAACAGAACCCCATGAACCTGGCCTCATTTACACTGGTTTTACAGTTACCTCCTTGTGAAATACCCCATCTTTAAATGGGTGTTCTCAAGATCAAACCTGGCTCAGTCAGTGTCTCTGACTAATGTCCACTAATGTCTAGGTCTTTCTTCACCGAAAAAATGTCAACTCAACATGGTTAGAAAGCTGCTTTTCTTCTCCCCAGCTACATACCATTGAAGACATAGTTTAAGAAGCTCACAAACATGAGGGCACTGGCAGCCTGCAGCTCTCTCATCAAACACATGAGTAAGCACCACACAAAATTTCCATGCAGTCCTATAGCTGCTGAGCCCTGACCAGGAAGTACCATCAAGGGAAGTTTCCACAGTCCCCTTTCTCTGGAGTTTCTGCTGCATTGCCACGGCTGAGCTGCTGGTTTAAGTTCTCAAAGAGATCCTCCCTGCTGGAAATGAGAGCACCACTCACAGCTGGCACTGAGCTGTACTTGTGCTGGCACTAGTTTCTTTGTAATTTCTAGCCCTTGCCATGACAGCTTGAAAGAAGTTTTGGCGTATGTCTTGTTCACAAACTCAGCTCAGAAAAAAACATTCCACGTAAGTTTGGTGACCAAAGACTAATGGGTCTGACCTCAGTCTTTAGCTGTCCAGGTGACTTGCTGAAGACCAAGGAAGTGCTAAAGCAGAAAATGCCCTAGACAGATGGCTCAAGAGGAGTCTTGCCCCATTTCTTACCTTACAGACAATGATGCGCCCTGTGAACGTACCACAGCACGCAACACAGAAGAAATGTTCTGTATTCCAGACATTGTAAATCACTGTACTATGTTACAAGCTGGAGCAAGGATGTGGTGTAGAAGTCTCAGACAGCTTTGGAGGCAGGATTACTAATTTATCACAAATCTCAGATGAAGTTGTGCTACTTATATTGCTATAGGGCAAATAGGGGAGAGGGATGGACTTTTACACTTTTAGGCAACTTGTTTTAGCAACTGATGACATATGGGGACAGGATTCTTCAAAATTCCCTTGGCTCAAGAATATGAAATCCTGTTTTCCCATATACCATTAGTTCGCTGGCCACCCAGTCATCTGCTATTTAAAGCCCTAGGTTTTAAATTCTTTTTGGCTAGTTATCTGTATTGCCCTCTGCCCTCCTGCAAAGAACAAGACCCTCAGTTTGGGAAACCATTTTCTGTCAAAGATGTGTGAGCTGGCTCTGCCTTTCCCCCAGAGATTAGATGTGTCTACAGCCAGTGTCTTGAACTTATGAGATCTGGAAGAAATAAGTGGCTTATACAGGTGGAATTAGGTAGAGATAATGGAAATAAACACAAGCTTGATAGGTGAGGAGTTTCTGTGGTCTGTTTCATTAATGTCTACTAGCCTACAGGTGGCCTACAAGCTAAGGATACTTCAGCTGGCTTGTTTTTTCACGCCACTCTCGCTTGTTTCTAAAAGCATCTCTTCTTTTGATCACATGGCAGCAGGTACTCACTTACAAACACAGCAGTGTTGTGAGTGACTGTGCTAAACACATGCTGCACAGGTGAGCCCTGCAATATTGTCTGCGGCTATACAGTCACCACCCCACCCACACTGTCTCCCTTTTCTCAGTGTAACCCCAGGTTTGGCCCTACTCAACATTTGGCTTGGTCTTCCTCTCCTCCACCTCCACCCCTCTGAGCCCAGCAGTCAGGAACACAGAGGAAAACTTCTGGTCATTTGTGCTCAGGATGAGCAAACAACAAGCCCACACTCTGTCCGGCAGCATGAATGCCAGGTTATATGAGGACATGACGGTAAAGCCCACATACCTCTGCTGGACTATGAGCACTTCAGATATGACTGACTGCTCAGGAGACTGAAATATAAACAGCAATTTCTGGGAGGAGTGGCTCCATCCAAATACTCCCCTATCTTAGTCATAGGTTAAAATAAATAAATAAACAAAGTCGTACTAATCTCCCAGTTGACTTGCTCACAGTCATGTGACTTATGTCAGCCTTGACCCCAAGGTGAAATATGGACACAAAGACTGGGTTCCAGCTTCATGGTGCTCCAACAGCACACACAGGAGAGGCAGCAGCCCCTAACTGGGATGGTGAGGACTTCGGCTTGTGGTGTAAGGGAACACCCACCTGGCAGACGGCAAAGCTCAGCTGTACACCACCTGCTCCAAGCTCCATCACACTTACATAAGGGAAATACTGAGGGGACTAGGACACATTGAACCCAGAAATCCTCACGTGGCCAAGTGGATCCAAAGCAAAGCAGAGCAGACCTGGGTCTGCTTTCCATTCCACATGAAGCCATATCTGGGAAGCAAAACAAACAGAGGCCACTGCACAGCAGGGACCCGAAGCGGCTGAAGAACAGGACTAAAAAAGTAGCTGCTTCTTCACATCCTTTGGTGAACGAGATTAGCTATGCTGGGAGCAAGGAGGGCACACCGGGGCAAAATCAGTCTAGACTTCCTTGTCCTCCTTCCCCCAGCATCTGCTGCTGGGCCCTGTCAGAGACAGGATAAAGAGTTAAAGTGGCCCTCACATCCGGTACAGCACATTCATACTGCCCTGCCACGTGAGCCTGGCCAAAGTTCCTGTGTGTGCATGAAAGACAATCCCAGCATTAAATAACATGTCTCCTCTCTGTCCAAACTAGAAATGGCTTCTCAGCCTACAACATCACCAGGCTATGTTAAAACATTTAAGTATAAGCAGGAATGCAGCTGGAGGTCTAAGCATGGGGTGAGCAACCACAAGCATGTATTTTGACAGGAACTATCCCAATGGGCTCTGAAAGCTACCTACAGTATATCCGCCTGTTGCTAATTATATTTACTGGTGGTGGTTGGCTTTTTTTTTCCAAGATGAAGATGAGTCAGAAAAAGAAAAATGTCCTTTATTGTTGTGGAAGTAGAAGGATGTGTCCTGAGGGTGTATGTAAGGCACTACTGTCACAGCATGACAATGGAAAAACTGACTGCTGAGCCAACCAAACCCCCATAAATACCTAATGATATCTCTCCTGACCCAGATTTTCTACAAGTCTGTGCCTGCACCGCATACAAAATGACAATCGATATGAAAGGTTCTCTTTTCTCAACAGAGCCAGAATTTAAGAGCCTAGCTGAGCATTATATTCCAGTTCACACAAAGGCATCCTTTTAAAGGCCTCTCACAATAACTTAAAGGTGGTGATCCAACAAAAAAGCTGCTAGGCCTCTCCTCACTCTCTCCCCCACACCTCCAGCTATTAGCACAAAGAACAGCTGGCTTCAGCAAACAATCATCATTATTAGTCACAACATGAAGACACAAATAATGCATGCCTAGGTATGTTATTGGATCTGCATTCATGTGAGACAAGAACAAAAGTTTCTTCCTTTTCTTCTTCTTCTTTTCCTCCTCTAGGCTTAAGTAGCTCTGCCACCTCATGTACTTGGCTGGGAAGGTGGCCATGCCAAGCACCTGGCCCAGTTACAGGTATGCACAGAGGGACAGGGAGCCTGTTGTGAGAAAACCCAGCCTTAGCAAATTTCTCTGGCCATCAGCCAGCCTCTGCACATTGGGCAAGTGACTCTCCCCAGCCATGGTTACATCAGTCACCACCACCTCCCTCAATGTCATGGCACGGGAAGCAGCTGCCAGGGGAAAGAGAGAGAGGCAGTCACTGGTTTTTGAAACAGGCTGTCCAAAAAACATTACAACACCCTTGCTGGTTTCCAGTGGGTTTGTTCAGTTCCTCCCTTCCAGTGAAGACCACACAGGCTTTGTGAGGGCGTTACGCCTTGCTGCAGAAAGGCAGTCTCTGGGGCCGGCTGCTCCTGGCAGCCACTCCGCAGCAGTGTGATTCCCCCAACTTCCTCCAGACATTCTCCGAGTTTTCACCAAGGGCCAGAACCAGGCTCCAAAGCTGATATTTAGGGGAAAAAACATAGGTTTTTTTCTTTCTTTCTTTTTTTTTTTTCCAGAGGGAGATTCTCCATGCTGCTATGCCCCAGCACAAGCGGGAAGCAGGGCTGGAACCTTGAGCAGATGGAGAAGGCCCACACAATTCCACTCCCTCCTCTCAACCTGCCTCTCCTCTGCCTCTTGCAGTCCCTCACGTCCTGCCAGACTTGCATGCCCTAGGCACAGAGGCTGCTCAAGGCAGCTGTTTTGGGACACCAGTATGCCCTGCCTTTCCCAACCAGCAGCAGCAGGTTGCAGGGGTCCAGGCCAGGCCTGCCAGCCCTGGGAACACAAGCAGGCTGGAGCACCGCTGCTGGCAGGGTCAACAGCCAGATTCTGCTCTTAGCTACAGTCTCAGTAAATTTAGTAAATTTAGAGTGACCCCCCAGCAGTGACTGTGGATCTGGTCTTTGCAAGTGGTCAGAGAAGACTTTGGACAAGAGATGGCACTTCAAGACAATCATCTGGGGTCTGATGTAAGCAAAATCACCCTATAAAAGAGAACAAAACTAGCAAACAAAAGTATTGCTCCTGGCATGCAAGAACTTCCATATTGATTCAACACTTAAAAAGGCACTGAAGTGAGGATGTTCTTTCTTCAAACCCTCCAGCAAATTCACTTTCGCTTTTAGCAATCTGCTGTCTTCTCACCCCTCAGCTCCTTCACTCTGACCGCAGCAGCATCTTCCTCCACTGCCGAACTCCACCAACCTGTGTGCTCCCTCTCCCCTCTCTCCTTCCTCTGCTTCATTTCCTGCTTCAAGTCCTTCTAGATGAGGAGCAGAAAAGTTTGCCTGACCACCCTGGCAAAAGCAGGGAGACACGCTTGCTCGAGTCCAGTGGGAAGTGGCGGTGCAGCTGAGCCCCAGGCTGTGAACCTGCCCCCTCAGCCCTGCCTCTCCCAGGACACAGGAGCCCATGTGGGATTGCAAGCTGGCCAGATCAGGGTAGCTTTTCTCCACTCAGAGGTTCTGGAAGGATTATTTGGCTGCAACATATCATATGACTTTGTTCTTAGAGTTACATTTTAACTGAGAAAGTTTAACAAGTATGACTTATGGGCTTCTAAAATTGGCAGCAGAAAAATGAGCTGAGGAAGTCATGGAAAAAAACCACAAGCGAGGCCATTCCATGTTATGCACAATTTCTGGGCTCTTTTTCCAATCTTCTGGTTTTTTTGGATGGTGGAAAATATTTTCCAGCTACACAGGCCTGGCTTCACTGAGTACGTATTTATGCCAAGTTTATAAAAAGCAGCTGCAGACATGGTTGAATGAAAGGATTACACTGCTGCCTGTCTTCCAGAAGGTGCTTCAGTTCACACCCTGTCCCACAGAGCAAGGCTTGCTTCTCAAATCTCCATGAATTTATGTAAAGAAGAACAAAATTTGAACCATATAATACAAACAGCTATGCTTGTGCATGCGAATGGGCATGAACACATGTACATATCTGGCTAGTTTGTAGCAGTTCCTGGCCACTGCTAATGCTGGCTTTTCCTGCTTGAAGCTTACCACCATTCCTCCAACCTCTCCCCACCCTACAGCCTGGTTCATCTTCCATGAATACAGCAGTGAGTGGGCGTTCAGGGTCGAGACGCTGGTTTCAGACACAGTTTCTGCTGTCTGCTTCATATATACCTGCTTTCCAGCTGCTCCCACCGAAATTCAGGCTTCGCCAACCTCACGTACTCTCAGGCTGCCACACTTTAAGGCTAGGAGGGATTGCTGTGAATGTGCAGCCTGATTACTTCCACAGCACACTGCCACTGAATTTCAATCAGGAACCCAGGCAGCAGAGGCATAACCTTAATTTTCAGCCGTGCCTTGTCGCAGCCTTGGTCTGATACACTACTCACAAGAGGAGAGTCACAAATAATTCTTCACTCTCCTAAACAGAATAGCTCCAGGGGGTGGGAGGAGAACACAAACTGAAAGTAAATGTATATAAAAAGGTAAGGTAGGTGGTAAGCTGCAGATTGTACATTACAGATCTGTACCCTGCTGTTTTTGCAGGGTACTGTTAGAATAACAGTACTGAGAACGACAGTGTTACATCAGGAATATCGGTCAAGACAACATTTCCTGGCAATTGTTTGAGAAATGCTTTTCTCACAGCTAATGGCTCCCAAGAGGCTGTGTTTTCTCTGTTTTTAGAAGGAAAGCGATTAAGAAAGAAGGTTTTTAAACCTCTGCACCCTGCTGTGGTACAAAGAACTGTGGGGGGAAAAGGAAAAAAAGAAAGAAAAGAAAAAGGCACAACAGCTGTAATGTTCTATGAAATGATTTTGTTCTGTTCTCTTGCAGGGGTGGTGGGTGCAATCATCAGTTTGGCAGAGATAAATACAGAAAAAGCGAGACATTTTGCAGGAGCCCCAGCTGCAGGAGTACCACATTGCCATCTAGCGACACCAGCTCTCGGAAGCTGAAACACACGGGGCTCCACCGGCGGCTCTCCATGCTTCCTGTGCCGGTGCCTGCCGCTGGGCAGCAGACACCTACCTGGACATGGGGCCCCGCTTCCTTCCCGTGCTTTACAGCCAAGCTTGACAACGGCAAAACCGCTTGGTCTATAAAAGACAAGTGTAGGAAGGCAAGGGGGAAAGGCAAAAATTCCACCAAAAGGAAGTTTAAGACAAACTTGGCTTTGCTGGGAGAAGCTGGTGTTTACATTGAGGCCCATAGATTCTTCTACTGCTGCTGCTGCACAGAAAGCTACCACAGCTTTGGCATCTTCTGCAATTTTCATATGGCAAAATGACAGGCTGATGGGAACAGTAAGCACTACGTTAACCCAAGGAGACTAGCCCAATGCCCTGTTCCAAATCATGTTGGACCAAACACCTCAGTAACTGTGTGCCCAGATGCTATCCTGCAGTGTCAACCCTGAAAATTTGACTCCACTATGTGCCTCTGCAATGAAACATTTCCTATGTATTCCAAAAAGAATATGAATGCTAACCTTTCAACACTTTTTAAAAGAAAATCCAAAATGCTGAGCCCCTTAGACAGCAAAAGGCAGGCACTCAGTCTTCAAAAGATGCCCAGCAAAGGGCAGTGAACAAATTCTTTTGTATAACCTTCACACAGCAAGTTAAAAAGAAGAAGAAACTTTTGTGTATAAGAATTCTGACATTCACTGAGAGATGTTAAACTGGAAGATCGTGGCTGCAGCAGACTTATATTTACCCAGAAAACAAAAACACTCCTGCTGCTGAACTCTGCCAGAAGAGACCATCATTTTGGGAAACAATGGAAGAAGTCTTGCATAATGCATCTGAGGCTGCCCACAAAGCTCTGCTTCGTGGCACATGCATTTCCCAGTGGAAATAAATGACCACTCTCACACCTTATGGGCAATGAAAAGTGATTAGCAGCAGACTACTGTAGTGGCTGTGGTGCAAAGGATGGCATGTCAAGCTAATCATTAGCTCTGTCTTTTCAGTCCCTGAGTTCTGTGAAGCTTCACAAGAACACAGCTGTACTGCATCTGCAGTGATGTCAATAAAGATAATGTTCTTTGATATTAGCAAAAATAATGTGGTCTTCCAAGAAAAAAGAAAAGTGCAGTTAAATTCCCCAAAATGAAGATAATCTATGCTGCTCCAGTGAACTACTCTTAGAGCAGCATTTCTTCAAAAACCCAGAGTGATGGCCTCTAAAAACCCTTTGGTGACTATGAATACTATGAGGACTTACAAATACTTTGAATTTACACAACCACTTCTGCATCAATCAACCACAAAGCTTGTGTTGTCACCCCCTGAGACCAAGCCCACATCACCTGCAACATTATCAGGAGTTGGGGAGGAAGAATTTGAACAGTAAGATTTTAAAAAAAGAAAGGCCGTAAAGGATACTGAGTCTGAGCCATTGATGGTCCTGTCAAGACTGAAATCTGGTTGGGGGTTTTTTCCTATAAAATTAGGGTGAGATCACAATTCCTTTTGAAAATGTACTGTCCAAGGTAGGAGACATCCATCTGCGAAAGGATCTAAAGTCTAACAACAAATATTATCAGGCCTGCTGAAAATCTTCAAGGACAATGCAGCAGAGAAAACACTGCTACCAACCAGCTGGGACAAGGTCCTAACACCATCCTGGAAACAACCAAAATGAATGGATGGATTCTACACAGAAGCTCTCTTTTTTTTTCTCTGCTTCCCATTTTGTAACATAAAGCATGGGCAGAGCACTGCATAGTATCAATACATTTCACCCCAGGGGTTCTGCGCCCTTTAGAAAATCCTTATAACTTATGAGCACTTACTTCCATGGCTGCCCAAAGAAGCCAAGGTGCCGAAGTGGCTAGCTCAAACTCCCACTAACAACCAGACAGTCCACTGGTTCTTGAGGTTGGCAGGACACACCAGTCGATCATCTGCCTTTCTGAATATATGGCTACCACATATCGGCTCCTGACAGGCAGAAGCCTTCCAGAAAAGGCTCTCCTTTCCTGAAACTGGCTCTGAAGTACAAAAACGAGAATAGGGCCATTCTGGTCAACATATAACATCTGCTTTAACCATCAAGACTCTGCAGGTCAAAACCATGATTTAGAAGGCTGCATGCTTTTAAGGATGAGGCAGCTGTCCAAAACTGGGCTACAACTTTCTCTCTGTAAAGTACCTCCCCAGTTTTCAACCATTCTATCAGGTTGTCAAATATTCACAGTTTGCAGTCCAACATCTAGATGGACACCGACTCACTACATTGCCTTCTAAGTTATTTCTCTCACTTACACCTGCTTATTACCTAAGACCCAGCTTCCTATTTGCACGATGGTGTCACCAAATTTCAGGCACTACAGTGTGGGCTGATTACTAAGTTTTGACAGAACAGACGGAGCTCCTTTTAAAGTTTCTATCTGACAGCAAGCTAGCTTTCTGAAAGATTGCTTCTCACATTTACAATGCAGAAGGCACTTATGAACTGCAGGAATGCCAGCAAAGCAATTAACCCAGTGTTCAGCAGCTCATCTTCTCTGATTTCAGCTGGGGTGGAGATGTGTGTCAAATGTCTTCAGTTACAGAGTGTCTTTAATACGTTTTTCTTTTGGTAGGTTTCATGATTTATAAGCAGGTCTATGGTTGGTTGACGTCTGATTTTTCCTGATTACACTAGTAACTATCACTGATTAGCCAACCACTAAAAATTACTGTGACGTAGAAAAGAAGCAAGCTTTAGAGCTTCATACATAATTCAGATAAGACACTCACCACCCAGTTACTACCAAAACACTTGTACTATCCTAAACCTTACCTTCTCCCTTCCTGTGTCACTGTCCAAATGTCCTGTTCTTGACTGCTTAGGCTTCCATGAGGAAAGGACCATGTAGAGTAAATTACAGGATCAGGACTGTAGGCTGTGAGCTTGCAGAAGTGAGACTTCATCTTGACAGATTCTTCAGAGTGCCACACACATTTCTGCTGATACAGAAGTAATAATAATTTCATGCTAAGAATTCTGGTGGTGCCAATGACCAGTAAATAACATCCCGACAAAGAAGTAAAAAAGGGGCCTTTAGTTGTGAGAGACAACTTCTAACATAAACCAAGGAAGCTATGTTAAAGCTCAAAACTTTAGATGGAGAGGTAAAAACAAATGAAACATAAATCAAATAGCAATCCCTCATGGTTATGCAAATTCAGGTGAGTATCATTATGTCAAATACTCCAACTAGAAGAACTCAATAAATATGGAGGCTGTAACCTGGGGTCAGATGGGGCTTCTCTTCATTATACGGGCAAAAAATTCCACCTCCTTAATTTCAGGAGTTTGTAGTCTTCATCATGTAACTTACAGGACCAGCAACTATGTTATACTAGGTCAATATGTGGTAAAAGTAAATTTCCATCAAAACCAGACTGTTCCCACCAATAATGAGATACTGCTATGAATTGATTAGCCGCGCACTATCAATTAAAAACAACAGAGGAGAGTTTCTCAAAGAACATGCTTGCTCAAGAATACCTTTAATCCATTTCTTCATTTAATTAGTCATCGCATTATAATTAACAAATTCATGCAATAATCATTGTCATTTTAATCATCATAGCTGAATGTACATTCTTTCTTATTAAATTATATTAAATACAACAAGAGATGCTAACCAGGTTGTTTCAGAGCTCTAGGAAACGCTCTTTTACATACACGCCAAAACAGGCAAATATTATTTTTTTACAGCAAATTTCTGTATCTACCAGGCTACGTTACAGGGTGTAACGCAGCCAGAGTGACCTAAGAAAGGAGAAGAAGCATGGTTTGCTGAGACAGTATTCTTTTATTATACAGCTTTCTCAAGATACTTGTCATGTTTTTAAGCAGATTTTGAAGAATTTCTTACTAACAAGTTAAGTGCTTGGAAAAATGGTGATTGATAGCTCTAAGGGTGGAAAATTTCCATTTATGTGTATGGCATAAACATACACTTTCCCCCTGCAAACACAGACCGGGAAGCAGAGAAAAAACCCTTCTGAGGTGCAGGAGTAGTTAAGATTTGGTTTCAAGTCAGGGTGCCACTACAATACAAGTAGCTGCCTCCAAGGCACAGCAGCTCATGTCAGCTACAGGATTGCAACATGGTGAGTAGATTTTGCCACCTTAAACTGAAATTCAACCAGCAATGAAAATGCATTCTGTCACCAACCTATAACATCTTGCCCATTTATTATTTTGGTTGGGTCTCCTCACATGGGCCTCCAAAGTCAGGGCCCAACTCCAGGCAGTCTCAAGGTGCAGATTTCACTTCCACTCCTGCTGCAGTTAACAGGTGCACTCCTCTCACTCCAGCTAGCAAAGAAAGAAAGATTTCTCACCCAGAAAGATCATAGCTGGGCAGGGGAAAACTCTTTTCTTGTATGCCTGGGAATCAGAATCAGTTGCATTTTGTTGCAGGGTTTAAATTGTAAAATGCAGCTGGCTTACCTATATACCTAGTTCGTGTTGAAGGACGGAGAGAAAAAGGGAAACCCTTCTAATCACAACATCACAACAAATCAAACACACAGCATTTAAAAAGACAAAATTAGGTATTATCAGCAGAAACACATGCCACTGCTGCCCTACTGAGCCTGTCTTAGACACTGTACCAAAGTTGCCTCAACAAAATGCTGCATTGCATCACCTCACCAGACAGGAAGATTCTAAAAATCAGGATTTTGCAGGATGAGCTTGCACAAAATGTGTGTGCAAAACTGCCCTCTGCTGTTTAGATTAAGACCTGCGCAAATAAATGATAGTGTGGCCAAATAGGTTTTTAGCTACAAGGGTCCAAGATGCAAAGAGGCAGAACTATCTGACTTCACCTGTTTTCTGCCCCCTTGCACACCAGAAATTTCACATATGAAAGCCACCCACAACTGCCCTGCAGCACTGACCACCCCAACAGGTCTGTAGGCTGTGATAACATTGTGCCAGCTACATGGCTGGTGCTCACTCTGGTCAGCAGCTCCCCCACCATGAGGTAGCATCACCAGACATCCTCTCACCCCAAAGATGAGTTGAGAACATACTCAGGCTGCAAAGGAAATGATGCAGTTATGAGTGAGCACTGCAGGACATGCATCTGTCAACCTGTTAAATCAAGGCCCGACCTTTACAAAACAGGAACAAGAACTATATGCCTAGAGTCAAAAGTTTATAGGACAAAGGACTTTAAGAGTTAATAATCCTTAAGTAACAGCAATGATCAGAAAACAGGGTAGGAAGCTCATCAAAAGGTGTCCAGTAAATATTCTGTAAAACCAGCCCCTACTACAGGGAAAGATGAGAGAATCTAGATTTTCTTTTCAAGATCTCAAGGAAATCACTGTACTTCAAAACAGCTTCTCATTATCTAGTGCTAGTATGCTGGACAGTTTGGTACAGAAACATCATGGAAGGCCAGCTGTTTTCTACGGTTTCACTCACACATTTATATACAGAATGTAGCAAATTCTGCCCTCTGAGAACAGCATCAGATGTCCACTTCTTCTTCAGGCAGTTCTAGTTTGGTACAAATGACAAAAACAAGTACTGTTACCCACACCAGTTCAACTTCTGGAGTGCCTCTGACAGAAGCTAGCCCAGTCCTCGTGTGTTAAGAGTACAAGTTTTAGCTCTTTGCAGCAGGCTTTTGGTCCGTGCATAAAGAACACTGTAAACGTTCACTGTAAATTTACACTGGTCAGTGTACATACACAAACTAAAATCCAACCCAAAACTCAGATACAACAGAAACCTTGAAGAATACTTTTTTTTTTCACATCAGCCCTTTTCATATCCATACATTTAAAAACATAGAAGCACGGGTGTACAGTAAAACATGCCTCTGAAACAATCACTGAAAGTACTTAGTGACCACTTCAAAGATTCCCTTGATGTTTAACTCATGTTAACTGTAACACAACAGTCATGTAGGGCCACTGTTCAGCCTAAGGGACTACATAAACACACCATCAACAGATGTACCAATGAAATTTAGAAAGATTCTTCTGAGTGCATAAATAGCTGGAGCTTTACTTTGATGGCTGCCTGGCCTCCTACACAGCGGGCCTGGGACTTCTCCCTTTTTCAAATTAAGGGCAACAATAATATTCTGTCAACCCCCAGGGAAAGGAAATGAGTGCCAGATGATTCACTGTGTGCCTGATCACTCTGGTTTTGGATTTGATTCCATTATCTAGAAAACTTAATGGTGAAACATCAAAGGTAGTCCTGCATGATAGTGAAACCAGCTGGGTGTTTTTTCTATAAAAGCTGCCTGAGAAGCTCATAACCGGCAACAGAAGACTTTGCTACACAAAACTAACAGACCTCTCACTTTCTTCATAAAAAATCCTTTTAGTGTTGAAAACAAGTGCCTTATTCTTGAAGAACCACAGAAGGGAAGACTTTTTTTTCTGGGAAAGATTAGTAGTTTAACCTGCAATAAAATAAGATTACAGATCTTCACCAGCAGCTGTGAGCTCAGTAGCAGGAAATACACAACTGAAACAGCTCACTTTCACATCCTTTTAATTTGCAGAGGTAAAAAGAAATGCAGGCCCGTTCACAGCTAATGTAATGGCATTATTACTGCTGATGCAGTAACATCCATCATTACCACCGTGTTTCTGACGACCTGTAGTTTGCTTATGCCTGAAGCCAGTTTCTTTGCCTGTGTCTGAATCATCTGTGGGCTGTGCACGCTACCTACACCACTGCCAGCCTGCCACTGTTGGAACAACAGCACGTTTCCATTCTAGACAATATCTTCCAAGTCTTCACAGTTTGTAAGGTATTGGCTTCACTGGGAGATTTGGGCGGGGGGGGG